>PVIU01015210.1:0-49156 GCA_004026605.1 Ondatra zibethicus
CTCGGCTCCGTGGGACAAAGGAGGCCCCCTAGCAGGGGACTCGCCCTTCCCCCAAGGCCTCAGCCCGGGTGGGCCGAGCTCAGGTGCAGCCGGGACAGGGTCCAGATGAATCCGCGGAAGCTGGTTGGGCAAGGATCCCGGTCCCAAAAGCAGGCCTACTGAGGGTTGCCAGCTCCTCTCTGCTCGGCTCCGTGGGACCTTAGCAGTCTTTATAACCAGTATCTCTGAGGCAGTGAGGGTTCTGGTAGCAAATTCGTCCTGCACGATCGTGGGCCAACACACAGGATGAATCAATATATGGGAATTGGTCTGCATGACCAGATGGTTCCATACAGACCTCTCAAACTATGTTAACCAGAGTCAAACCTAGACTTCCTTCCATTCCCCAGGAGATAACAAGGGAAGGTCAATGGTTTCACAGAGTCTTTAATTCAGAGCCCTCCATCTTTACACCCTTGTCAGTTGTAAACTCTCTTTTAGAGTTGTCAAACATGATCTTATCTGGATCACATAGAACCCAAACTGAGAAGATTTTCATAACTAGGAGTTGAGAGAGTTTATATGTGGCTACCCTCATGTGGTACATATGGTCCAGTGGAGAAGACTAACTTTTACCTCAAGCATATGTTTTTCTGGCTCTTTGCCTCAGGACAACTTATGAGGTCTTACTGTAACCTATTACTGGAGGTGAGTGCCTGTTCAGGTGAAATGACTTCAGAGAAACTTCAGGTCAGGGCCAAATCAGATCCCACACTCATCACAGAACTCTGGTACCACTACAAGTGTTCGTACAAATGTTCACCATTCATTTAGAAGTTACACACGCCAATTTTTAAATTCCTAGTCTATTTCTCTGGAGACAAATATCATTGCCATGATATCCCTTCCCAGTTTTTATTTGGAAGCCAGTGCCATCTCGGTAATCCATTGAGAGTTCCACTGCAATTTCTTACATGTTGATCAAGCCTCCATCAGCTCTTCCCTGCCTATCTCTTCCAGGATCCTTACCTGGTCTGGATGTCCAGCCTAGAGCCATCTTCTTCTACTCAAAGACTCTCATACTGAGTATCATAGTTCCCTTGATCACTGGAAGGAGATTGTGGGGTACTTTCCAGTTTTAGAGAACTTCAGTGAGAGGAGCTGGCCAGGAGTAGTAGTCTCTTTGGATAACTTGGGGTCTAGGTGAAAGTGATTTTGCTGAACACTATAGAAGCATTGCAGGAATCTTTCTAGAATGAACATTCCAGTGTCTATGGGAGAACAGAGACATCATTAGTGGGTAGAAGTTAGCATAGCTCCTGAAAGGATTCAATACTTGCATCAATTTCTATTCTCGTTTTGTATTATAAAACCAGGAGTTGAGGCAGACAAGCTAGCAAGATTTTACAGAATCACACATAGCAGTCAGAGGGTTGTTAAGAGCAATAGCCCATTGTTTTAGCTATTTCTCAAGGTCATTCTGTTTCAGAAAGCAAATGAAATCATTCTTGACAAATAGGCAGTGCAAGTAGTGCTTTAAATAAAATATCAAATAAATAAATAGATTTTAGTGTCTACTAAATGGTCTTTTTTTAACCTTTTTCTATTTCAATGTGTGTTGCAGAATATTTGGACCTCATTGTGAACCCAAGTTTGCGTTACTTAAATAAAGCCTTGGGTCAAAAAGCTGAACTAGCAACTACTTGACAGGAAGTAGCCATAGAGAGTCAACCTGGAAAATGGATAGAGATACAGTTAGGAAGGGAGGGAATTTGAGTATGGTGATCCTCCTTCGTTTGGGACAGAGGAAAAAAAAACTCTCTTCCTGGGTGTCGGGCTAAGGAAGAAGAACAGCTAGTTGCTTCTCTGCCTCTCTGAGCTAGCAGATTTTCACCCTAGTTTTTGACTCCTGCGTCTTTATTGGTAAAATAGAATGATACTTAGTAAAACCTACATATGGTTGAAGCAGCAGATGTGGTTCTGGTGGGACACAGAAGTCCTGTCAGACCTGGACTTGAACAATGGAGTAGTGATTGCTGAGACACAGTCAGTAGCTGAAACGATAGATTCAGGTGTAATTGTTGTTCCGATGATAAAACAACAAGCCAATCTAGAGAAAGAGTATTTAGAAGATATTTAAAGTCCAATAAATACTGGGATATGGCTCACTGGGCAAAAGTATTTGCTCTCAAAGCATGAGGACTTGTGTTCAAATCTCCAGAACCCACATTAAAAAGTCAGGCATGACTGTGAGTAGCTGTAACTCCAGAAATGGAAAAACAGTGACAGCCAACTACTTAGGGGAACTCTCTAATGAGCCAGCCTAGCCCAAACACTGAGCTTTTAGTTCAGTTCAAGACTGCTTCTTAAGGTAGTAAAGAGGAACCACAAAAGAAAAAAACTCCAAGTCCTACTCTAACATCTAAATATGCTTGCACAGTTCTGCCTACTAAGACACTCACATGCAGTGACCAAATACAACCCAAAACATTCAGCATATGCACAAAGAACAAAATAAGAAAAAATGTTCAGTGAGACTCTAAGAGTGGGATCTTCATCAGATTAAAGTGACTGAGAAATTTTCCAAATGCCTAAAATATAAGATAATAATATAAACACCATCAACTTATTATACAATGACAATCATATATAGGTGCACACAAATCTACTAAACATAAAACATATATGCAAAGAACAAAATGAGAAAAATGTTCAATAGACTCTAAGAGTGGAATCTTCATCAGTTTAAAGTGACTGAGAATTTTTCTTGTTGACAAAGGAGGTTCCTATTGTTTACAAGCTAGGAGAGCTTTTGCCAGCAGTCAAATCTTTCTAAACGTACACGTGGGAATTTTCAGCCTTGAGTCTCTGAAAAATACATTCTATTGTTGAAGTCGCATGGTGAATGATATTTTCTGTGATAATCCATCCTTACTCATCCATACTATGCCACACAGATAGGTCAGAGTAATACAGGGAGGTATGGTGTAAGCGGATCTTCATTTTCCTGCTCTCTGCTCTTCAGGGAATGAATCACGATGAGCTCTAATACTATTACCCTCATCTACTTACAGACATTAATAAAAGCAAAGATAGGTGAAAATTAGTTATGTCAACAAAGTTAACATAATCTAGCAACTTCAGATACAAAGGATTTATGCTAAAAGTACCAATAATGTACACAGTCATAATTCATAGCTATGGTAATATCACACTGATATTAAATTGTATAGGAACAGCTGACAAATGAAGAAATTCTGTAAATGGACTGCCATACATCTTTATGATCATTGCTAGTATAACAGGATGTCTACAGCATGATCCAATGCCTACACTATAATATCACAAACACCATTAGCTTATTATGCTATGACAAACGTGTATACACACATAAATTTGATAATATACATATGTATGCTTGCATACATGCATACACTTAAAGGATTAGTGTATCTATGTCTTGAAGATGGGGTTTCTAAAAGATTTTATTTGTACCAAATTGTTTAAGGTATTTTGTTCTAAAATAACTTTTAAATAAGATTTAATTGCAAAACATGGCACTTCCCTGAAAATACATGTTAGTAATAAGTGTGATGGGTAATTACGGGGCTGTAAAATATGTTCATGTTCATTGTTGAGGCCTGAGAAATGATGGCAATATAAATAGTTTTCACTTTGAGTTTGTTTGTAGTTTCTTCTTTAAGTGTACTGACAGATACAGAAAAATAAGTCATTGAGTATGGCATGGAATGACTCTGTGTTGTTACTTCTGAAGAATGTAAGTTTTAGAGCATTATGATCAATATATGCTGATAAAACAAACTTTTCTTTTATCTTGGTATCATTGAATAAAAATAATTAAACAATGTTTCTGGATACTTTCCTTTCCTGTATTGAAAAACAAAAGTCAGTGAACAAGATGAAAGGAGCCATAATAAAAATATGAGTGAATGTGGCTGTCGGCTTCTGAATTGTAGCACCAAGTTCACAAAAAAACACAGCCTGAAGTACTCACGACCTTGGATGTGAGCTTTTGTTTATGAACCAAAGGGTCTGTTTTTCGGCTTTTCATTCTGGCAATAACCAATCTTTTGCTGTCATATTTATGATGCTTTTCTTTCCCTTTTTAAAAGATTATTTTATGCTTGGCAATAGCTAAGTATTGTGCCTGGAATTTAAATGAGAAACTGTACTTTAGTCTTAGCTAAACAAAAGAGGTCATGTTTACTCCTGATTGCAGGTTCGCTGCTCTCGGAAACCTGAAACAGAAGGTCCGTGTATTGAGCACTGTTATTATGTCTTGTAATCCCTTTCATATATTGATCCCAATAGAAATGTATTAGGAGTGAGGATGCTCAGTGTCCATTTGAGTAAATCATAGGGATGGGTAAGATACCAACACAAGCCGATGTAGGTTGCATACAGTGAGTGTCTCTGGGGTTTTCTGTCAGTATTTTTGAGATGCAGTGGACAGGGCACTGTTGCACAAAGAGTTCAACTACTCGGAAAACAACCTAAGCATGACAGTCTTAGGACTAGGATTTTTATGTTAAGAGCTGAAAGCCCGTGTGTATTACTGACATTAGACAGTGGTGGGATGGTTTGAAGGGATCTAAAATAATACATTTCAATTTTTTGTGTGTGTGGATGGAAGTTCTGCTGATGAAGGCAGATTCAGAGACCCATGGCCAAGCACTGGCCTGCACAGGGTTCACTAGGAGAGTCCTGCTGAAGAGAGGGACGGGGGATTATAGGAAACAAGGAGGCAGGAACATAGCAGGAAAAGTCACAGAGAACACTATCCTGGTTCGTGGGCACTCACAGAGTCTGAACCAACAACCAGGGAGCCTGCATAGAAAAGACCTTGGCTCTCTACACACTTGTGACAGTTGTATGGCTTGGTCTATATTATGTGAGACTCCAGCAGTTGGAACAGGGCCTCATGGTGCTTTGACTGGCTCTTGGGAGCCTCATAGTCAAGCTGGATAGCCTTGTCCATCTTGAATACAGGGAGGGGTGCTTGGTTTTATGGCATCTTGGTATGCTATGCTTTGCTGGAGCCCATGGGTGGCCCTGTCCCTTTCTGAGAGATTACAGGGGAGAAGGGGTGAACTGAGGGGGGCAGGGGAGAAGAGGGTGGGAGGGAGTGGGAAAAGAAGAGGGAGGGGAGGTTGCAGTAGAAATGTAAAATAAATAAATTTTTTGAAAGAATTGTTGTATGGTGAAGAAAAACAGTAACTCTTAAGCAAGCATTTGTCTTGGGGCTGTAGAAACATTGGCTTGCAAACGCTTATGTTTGCATTTCCATTGTTCTTCTTAGCACTATTGAAAAATGAGAAACTGCCTTTTCTCATAGACACTTTGCTCTGGAGGCTGCATGATTAAAGTTAAGTATGTTAAAGTTCACAGAAACATTTACAATTAAAATATAAGCACATCAATTCCCCCTTCCAATTCAGCCCATCCCTTCTTTTCTTATTCTCAAATTCATAGGGTTTTTTTTTCTTTGTTTGTTATTGTTACAAAACACACACTCTCACACACATTAGTACAGCCTTCTGAGTCCAGTTAGTGTGATTTGCCTGAATATAATTTCAGGTCTAACTATTTGATAGTACATAACTGATTAAGGGGCTCATCCCTATGGATCACTCATTATCTCACTCACCACAGTCATTACTTCCCTGGGGTTCTTTCCTAGGGCTGGGGGCTTTTGAGATTTTTCTTATCACAGGATTTTTATATGCTAACACGTAATAATTGGCTACTGAATTTTTCATGTCCTTTGCATTCCTATGACCCTATGAAATTCTTAGGAATTTCAACATAAAATGTGCCACCCCTGTAATGCAGAAACGGGAAAAGCCAACAGGGAAACAGCTGCAGTGAAGTGTGCAAGTCACAAATGACAGAGAAGCACATGCCGCAAGTCTCAGGTTCAGAGGAACTAAACCATGAGTTCTCACAAGATGACTGAACGGCTTTCGTGATATTCAAAGTAACAGAATTTAGTCCCAGAAATTTAGTGCCAATGTC
Organism: Ondatra zibethicus; assembly: GCA_004026605.1. Taxonomy (NCBI): domain Eukaryota; kingdom Metazoa; phylum Chordata; class Mammalia; order Rodentia; family Cricetidae; genus Ondatra; species Ondatra zibethicus. The sequence goes on from PVIU01015210.1 coordinate 6,016, forward strand.
CTTTGAAATGCAAAAGAACTCAAGTTACCGGAACAACTTGTGAAATGATGAATAAGCTTGAAAAAAAATAAGGTCTCCTGATTTCAAAACATTATACAATTATGCAATTATCAGAAATATAGCATTAAAAGAAAACATGAAAATGAATCAATGAAACAGAAAATGCAAGCAATAAATGAACGCATTGATAAAATTAATTTTCACAAAGTTATAAAGGAGGTCATTACAGAAAAGGTAGACTTTTTATGAGTAGTTATATATTAAAAAAATCCTAAGCACTTGCAAAATTATATATACTTTACATACTGCTGAAACATTAACTTATTGTCACTGACCTAAATGTAAAACCTAAAATTATAAAATTATATTAATAAAATCTCTCTGATAATAATCAAAAGAATTCTGAGCAATAACACCTAAGCATGATTCAAGATGAGAAATTTATATGTGGAATGCATCAAAATTAGGGCCCTTTGATCTTTAAAAGTTTAGTTTAAGGAAATAGGGGTATTAAAATTGTAGTATGGGAGCAAGCCAAATATTAGACAAGGACTATACCTAAAATACATGATAAGATCTCAAAATTCAAAATTATTGAAAAGAAGAGTTATCAAAATATTTGAATAAAAATGGCATCTGAGAACTTGAAAAGATTACTGTTCCTCTTGCAAATGTGAGCTACAGTTTCAATTAGATGGCACCATACATCTATTGAAATAACTAAAATTATAAAAATGGAATGGTAAGTAAGGGAGGGAGCTGCAATAGGTATATGTTGTGTATGCCTATATCAAATGCTAAATAACTTGGGGAAATATTTTCTGTCTGAAAACTTTTATTTATTAACCAAAAAAATGATTTAGACCTTCCCCTCCTAGATATTTACTCATGATAAATGAAAGCATAAATTAGTTCACTGACTTGAACAAACGTATCCACATCAACATTAACCACAGTGAGAAAAAATGTAAACAACCCTAAATTCCCATTAGCATAAAAATGTGTCAACATACTGATATAATATTCACAGGGCAGAACACTAAGAAAGCATACTAAAAATGTTTCCTTCAAGAAAATATCAGTTATACCAAAATAGAGTATACTATACCAAAATACAGTAATAGAAATGAAACAACTAGTTTATGATGATCCTGATAGCTATTCTTAGCTGTCAGTTTGACTATATCTGGAATTAACTAACACCCAAGCAACTGGGTACACTTATAGGGATTTTTCTTGATTGCATGACTTGAATGGAGCAGACCCACCCTAAATCTGGATGTTTGAGATGGGAAGATCCATTTTTGAACTGGACCACACCTTTGGCTGGCAGTCTATAAAAAAATACATGGAAGAAGACAGCTAGTTTTTTTTTACCTGCTTACCGTCGTCCCTCCTGGAAATTCCTTCCTTCACTGATCTTAGAGTCTACTGTTTCAGGATTCTGATATATACGGAAGACCAACTGAGACATCCAAACTTGTGGATTTGATTCTTGGACTTTCCATTGGTAAACAGTCATTGTTAGACTAGCTGGTCCACTATAACCCACTCTAATACTATATTACTATATGTATACCCCACATATACCCCATATATACACACATATTTACACATATATATTCATCCTGTCAGTTCTGTTCATCTAGCGAACCCTTACTAACACAGTGACCATGTGATGTAGTGAAAGGAATTGTTAAAAGGAACAAGGAGACACTCTGAATAGCCGACATACTTTTTGTTTCCGTGGTGTAAATCGATGCCAAAGAGTGTCAACTTACATATAGTTAATATGGAGAACTTATTATATGATTGGCATAAAACTATTATAATGTTAAAAAGTCTTGCTACTTAAATATTGTGAAAACTCATGCAAAGAACATTCATTCAAATTAACAGTGATTAACCATCTCCATTTTATCTAATTCATGCTATATAAATGACATTCTTTGTGCAAAAAAGCGTTGGGGCAAAAATACTAAACTGTTTTAGGGTTTTAGTAATCTACTAAGTCACGTTCACTACTCTTAGGCAATGATAGAAGGTAATATCATATCATCTGTCACATATACAGTATGTTACGGTATTCTTACCCTGGTGAGAAAAAGAAATCTCGTTTTGAATTATTTTTTTGAACAGAAAACGGAAATAAAAGGAATTTGCACGCCTTTCTTTGTTTGCTAGGGTTCATCCAGTGTTAATTGCTTCAAAGGTCAGAGCAGCTCTTCTCCCATTTTACTTTGCCCTAACTTAGAAATTTGGAGAATGTCAAAAGGTTTTGTGAAAGGCAAAAATGAATTAAGTGATTATTTTGAAACTCATAAAAGTACATATATTGAGAGGGTCCACTTCTTGTAAAATATACAGTTTTGTGATAATCCAGGGGTAGAAGGTAGACAGGCATAGGGAGGGAAGACCTAATTTCTTCATTTTTTATACCATCTGGGTTGAGATCCACAGTTTAAATGGTATTAAGAAAGATTTATTTTCATTCTGTCTGTGAGAATTACCTTGCTCACTAGTGCTGCAAGTCTCATTCATTAATTGGTTGTGTGAGTGATTTCTAAAAGGCGCATTGATATTATACAGCAGGAAATCTCTCATTTTGGAATCAGGAAAGACTGGAAATGAAAATGGTTACCTTCAATATTAGTCACAAACTGGGAGATTCTATGACATATCTGTAAGTATGATTTGCCATTACTACAAACTATAATTACAAATTACTATTTTGTTTTAAAATTATAAGCTGAATTTATGAGTTGGGTACAACTGTGGTTGTCACCCATGGAAAAAACGACACTCATTCTCGCTAGTTAACTATTAACATTCATGCCTAAGAATCTAGCATGAGGGTGCTGGGTTAATATATTGCATCCATGGTCATGAGAGAGCACAGAAAGGCACAGCAAGTAAGGACAGGACAGTCTGGTTGCCTCATGCTTAGATCCAGCAATTTTTCTGTGGAATGAACATGGAATAAGATTAATTAAATCCTTGCTCAAACTTTTCACTAAAAAAATGTGAGGGAAATTTCTGTCAAAGGTGATAAGAGCCTGTGTCCTCCAATGTCCTTGCCTTTTAGACAGAGAAATAACATGGCCTGTGGTAGGTGACAGGGGAAAGCCATCCTTATGGTGGGTCAGTGCAGTACTGGTTGTGGGACAAGTGCTGTTTCTAATGAATACAGAGAAGTTCCGGTATCTGAAGGTGTATGTGTTCTAGGACAACCATGTGCAAAAGGTGAATGACATAATAGCCTGAAGTCAGTCCTAAAACAATGCAGACACTGCTAAGGTGTCTGTGGTCCTTGATAATTTCACTTTTTCTCTCATTTTAGGAACCAATTATTATTAATGGTATTCCAAATTATTATATATTTAAATTAATTGTTTGTTGGTCTTTGGCGAAGGCTAACTATATTAAGGTATCAATTAAAATGGATTTACTTGTCAAAAAGTTTTTAATAAGCATATGCTTTGTTACCAATGCCTACCAAAGCACTTTTCATTCAACATACATCAAACCAGGATTCTAAGTGTTAATTTTTATTCAAACTTTATTTTTTCATATTCTAATTATGGTTTTTGTTTTTGCTAGTCCTCTTACCCACTCTCCATCCACATGCACCTCCTTTGGATCTCCGTTAGAAAAAATAAAACAAACAAACAAAACCCAAGTATCTAAGGAATAATAAAAAAATTAAATGGGATAAAGCAAAAACAAACAAATCAGAATAGAACAAATAAAACCGAAGAAACCCCAAAAAACACATATGCTTGCACACATAGGAATTTCATAAAAACACAAAACTAGGAAGCTGTCATGTGGATGGAAAGGATCTTTTAAAGTAAGGGAAAAGGAAAGAGAGAGAGAGTTCAGAAACTTAGATTATTAATATCAACATTATAAAACAAAGAACCTCCAAAGATACCATTGAATTCATTTTGTGTTGGCATGAGGCCTACTTTTAAAAATGGTTCATTTACTCAGTGAGACTCCCTTCTAGAAAACTAAGCTTTAGTTTGCAAGTGGCTGGCAAAGGGAGACAGTTTATGGATTAGGGACAGGGCTGAGTGTACACTTCTCCTTTCACGTCTAGGAACCCACCTGGTGTAGACCTTTGCAAGCTCTGTGCATGCTTGCTAGTCTCTGTGAGTTTACATGTACACCAGGAATGCTGTGTTTAGAAGGTCATGTCTTCTTGGTATTCTTTACCCCCTATAACTCTTAACACTTTTTCTGACTCTCCTTCCTGAGAGTTCTCTGAGCCCTAAAGGAGGGATTTGATAAAGACATCCCACTCAGGGCTGAGTGTTCCAATGTCTCTGCTTTTCACTCTTTTCATGTTCTTTGGGTCTCTCTATTTGTTCCAACCTACAGCAGAAGGAAACATGTCTAATGATGGCTGAGCAAGGCTTAATCTATGAGTATAGCAGAATACTTATAAGGCTCATTATTGCGATGTTCCTATAACAGAACAGCAGTATTTGATTTTTCTTTGGTTCCTGCCTTATCAAATCCCAGGTTCTTGGCCATCCAAGCAGTGTTGGATATGGGCCCCATAAATTCAATCAGAAATTGCTCCTATAACATTTGTGCCACTCACCTGTGAATTTTGCAGTCAGGTCACCATTGTAGTTTGAAGGATTTGTAGCTGAATTAGTGTTTACATTTTTCCTTTGGTAGCTTGCAGTAGTCTGTAGGGGTGAAGGCTCTAGGAAGGTACCAGCATGACTTCTCCATATTTAAATAATTATGTAGATGGAATCTCCAGTGATAGGGCCATAATGTCAGTTTGCACAATACAACGGATAGCTTTGGTAACAGCCTGGATTACTTGGAGGTACCCATGGCTGTTGGCTACTCTATTAGAAGTAACCCATTCTCAGTACTTCCAGAACTTTATTTGTGATGACAGATGCCACAATTACGGCTCTGTCTCTGCGACTACTTGGCAAATTTGCTTGAATGCCTTCATATATGTACATACTTTAGGAAGCTTTTACTATATTAGGTTTCCATATAACCCCTCAAATGGGCTTTAGTTTTAGCTGCCCCTCCCACTATTCCTTCCTTTGCCTCCCTCTTCCTCTTCCTCCCCATTTGATCCAACCTTTGCATGAAAGCCCAGTGTCATTTCCCTTTCTAGGGAGATCAATCCTACCCGACTAGTTCCTTACTCTCTACCTCACCTCTGAAGCTATATAGACAGTATGTTACTTATCAATGACTTAACAGCTAAAGTTCACATATAAGCAAATTCATACCAAATTAGTCTTTCTGGATCTAGGTTACCTCACTCAGAGTGATTTTGTCTATTTCTGTCCATTTATCTGTGAGTTTCATGATTTGTCTTTTTGTTTGTTTCTTTTTAATGGCTGAATAATATTCTACTATAAATATTTCTTTAAATATAAATATTCCATTGTAGAGATGCCATATTTTCTTTATCCATTAATCCATTGATGCGCATCTAGGTTGTTTCCATCTTCTGGCTATTAGGAATAGAGCAGCAAAGAATATGGTTGAATGAGCTAAGAGTAGCAGAATGAGGTATATGCCAAAGAATGATATAGCTGGATTTGGAGGTGCATAGACTCCCAACTTCCTGAGGAACCACCACACTGATTTCCATAGTGCTTCAACAAGCTTGCGATTCCACCAATAAAGGTTTAGCATTCCCATTACTCCATGTCCTCAGCTGGATGAGCTGTCACTTGCTTTACTGATCTTGGCCATTCTGACTGGTGTAAGATGAAATCTCAAAGGAGTTTTGATTTGTACTTCAATGATGATAAATGATTTTCGACCATTTCTTTAAGCGTTTCTCAGCCATTTCTGTTTCCTCTTTTAAATTTTTGTGTCTAGATCTTTGTCCCATTTTTAAATTGTTCTATTTTTTTCATGATGTTCCATATTTTAGTTTTTTATATATTTTTAATATTATTCATAAATTGGATGTGTAGTTGATTAAAAATAAAATTCTCATACTGTAGGGTGCCACTTTGTCCTAGGTGGCATCCTTTGCCTTACAGAAACTGTTCTATTTCATGTGGTCCCATATACTAATTGTTGATATCAGTACTTATTCTATTGGTGTTCTGTTCAGAAAGTGTCTCCTTGTTCTTGACTTTCTCTTCTATCAGACTCAGTTTGTCTGGCCTTCTGTTGAAGTTTTTTTGTGTGTGTGTGCAGGGTGATATGAATGGATCTCATTGCAGATCCATCCTTCATGCAACCAATCAGTTTGACCAGCAACATATTTTTGAAGATCCTGTTTTTTTTTCAATATGTATTTTTGGTTTCTTTATCAAAAACTAGCTGCCCATAAGTGTGTAGAATTATGTGTGTGTCTTCGGTTCAGTTCCATTGATCAACATGTCTTGTTTCTAGCAATATCATTTCATTTTTACTGCTATAACTTTGTAGTTTAATTTGAGATCATGAATGGTGCTAAGTATGATTTTAGCTATCTTGGAATTTTTGTGTTTTCATATCGAACTGAAAATTGTCGTTCAAGTTCTGTGAAGAACTGTGATAAAAATTTTATGGAGCTTGCATAGAGTCTGTAGATTTCTGCTTTTTAACACCTGTGATTAGAGACAAAAGAAGTTTCCAAAACAATTCAATATTCTGGGATTAAAAATACTGAGACCCAAGGAGTTAAGAATTCTAATTACAATTTTTATATCTGTGTTCATTAGGGGACTTGATCTAGAGTACTTTTTCTTAATTGGATCTTTAAGTGGTATAGGTGTCAGAGTAATTATAGAGTCATAAGAATTATTTGCCAATGTTCCTCTCTTTCCTTCTAGATGCTTCTTGTAAGGCTAGATTTGTAGATAGATATTGCTTAAATTTATATTTTTATGTAGTGTTTTTATTCATCTATTGTGATTAAGAGTTTGGCTGAGTATAGTAATCTTGAGTGAAATCTGTAATCTTTTAGCTTTTGTAGAATATCTGTGCAGGTCCTTCTGGCTTTTAGAATCTTTGTTGAAAAGTCATATGGTATTTACATAGGTCTACCTTTAAATTTTACTTATTCTTTTACCTTGTAAGTTTTAATATTCTTTCTTCATTCTATGTGTTTAGTGTCTTGATTAATATATGCTGCAGAGAATTTCTTTATTTGTCTAGTCTGTGTTCTGTATGATTCTTGAACCTTGGTAGGAATCTCTTTATGTTAACGAAAATTTTTTTATGATTTTGTTGAGAATTTTTTGATATTTGTTTCTTCTACTTCTTCTATTCTATTATCTTTAGATTTGATCTTTTCATAATTTCCTATATTTTCTGGATGTATTGTTTCTGGATTCTCTTTTTATAGATTAATATTTTATTTATTTATTTATTTTACATCCTGTCTGCAGTTCCCCCCTCCTCTCCTCCCATTCCCCTGTCTAACTCTCCTCTGCCTGCTCTGTTCTGTCCCCCATCCACTCTTCCTCTATTTCTGTTCAGAAAGGGGCAGCTTCCCATGGGTTAAGAAAGAGAGGTATGTTGGGGGAGAATTCTAACTCTCCTCTGCCTACTCTGTTCTGTCCCCCATCCACTCTTCCTCTATTTCTGTTCAGAAAGGGGCAGCTTCCCATGGGTTAAGAAAGAGAGGTATGTTGGGGGAGAATTATGTATAGAATATAAAATGAAATTGAAAAAGTAAATTAAAATAAAAAGTAAGATGAATGCAAATCTAGATGTTGATGTCTGATCTTATCTTTGTTGGTTAGATTTTTACTTTCTAGGTTTCCTGGTTTCTGTGCCCTCTCTGGTTCTTGGAGAGTGTAGTGACTGTGGGATGCTTTGTAGGGAATGCCTGGTGTGGTCATTGGGGGTCTGGTTAGTATGTGCTTCTGGGTATTAAGGGCTGTCACTTAAGAATGGAGATTGGAAAGAAGGGAGGATGAGGGGTTACAGCAGGTGGCCGGCTACAGATCTGGGAATGAAACTGGGGGAATGGATTTGGAGGATATATCAACTACCTGCTTCCCTTGCTTGCTTGGCCAATGGTATCTTAAGGAATGCAGAGAGATTTGATTTGGCAGTTAGGGAATTAGATAAAGGGACAGGGTGATAAGGGAAGCTGTATTAGATGATCTTAGTGATTCACTGGAGATGAGTACAGAGAAGATAGAGGAGGCACAGCAGAGGATCTGCTAGAGAGTTGGGCATTGGACTGGAAATTGAATTTAGCACAAAATGGAGAGTGGAAGAGGTCTGAAGATTGCCTATCTGTTTCCTTGGCTACCACCTCCTATGCATTTTTTTTGTTTAACTCCTGTTATTTGTTTTTCAGTTTCAATTATTTATAAATGTTGTAAATTCTATCCATAAATAGGGTAAGTAAGATGGGTGGCCCAAATGTGAGACAGTAGGTGATAAAATGGAAAAGAATAATTTAAAAGACATTAGGCTTTTAAATAATTTAAATAATTTAAAAGATATTAAAAATGAAATAGGTCTTTGTGTGCAATAAAACATTTCTTTGGGGGTTATCACTATTGCAAACAAAGTCAATCCTATGTCCTCTCACTCTTCACTGTGACCTGGACAGAGATGTGACTTACGCTGAGCAGGCTATAAAACTTAGGTATTTGTGGCCACCACAGAATATCTATGTACTCAATACTAAAAAAATTAATTAAAATATGTTTAGTAAAATATCTCTATTTCAATATTTGTACAGAAAGAAGAACATTTAAAAGAAATTGAATGTGTTCAGTTTTTTTTTCAGGGTTTATCTGTTAGCACTAGAATAAGGGATGGACACATAAGTCCATTTCAAAAGGTTTTGACAAAGAGTCTAAAATGTCTTTAGGAAGCTTATCATGTTTTATATCCATGCATATTTTAGCATATATGATATATAGTCAACTTAAATTTTGATATGATTAACACATAATTATAATCAAAGAAAATGCTCACACATGGGTGAAAGTTTTGGGAAGGGCTTCAGGAAGGCATTCTATTTAGTTGGTCATTCAAGAAACATGAGCATTTCCTTTTCAGCAAAGGAAAGAACAACCTATAAGGCAGTAGCTCTAACTAGATCTAAGTTTCAACCAGATTGGGGAATAGTGCAAAGAACCTACTCCTGACAAATAGAAGGGATAAAATATAGGTGAAAATGATTCAAGATGTAAAAATCAAAATAGTTTGGTAAGCTATTGTCAATATGAGAATTACATGCATATCAACATAACAAAATTAAAACTTAGGAGGTTTGCAAAGTTTTAGTCAGTTAATATTCATCATATGTAAAGAGTTTCAAAAATCACTACCACCAACCCAAAATAAATAGATCGATAGACATAGGTAGATAAATAGATAGATAGATAGATAGATAGATAGATAGATAGATAGATAGAAATGGTCATTGCTCATTGGAAAACTAAGACCACACCATTCATGGATGAATGGAACTTAACACCTCTAAGACCAGGGATAGGAGGAAAGGTATCTGGTTAGTGGGAACCTAAACTATAACAGCTATTAGGGGACTCTGAAGGAAGTTTACTCAAAAACCTTAAGAACAGAGGTACTATGTGATCCTCTAATTCTACTCCTGGATTAACATCTAGGGGGAATGAAGTCAGTACATGAAAAGGACCTCTGGGGCTGACAATTTGGCTCAGTGGATAAAAGTGATCATAACTAAACCTAATAACCTGAGTTTGAGCCCTCAAATCCACAGATGGAAGGAGAGAACTGACTCTTGAAAGTGCTCCCCTGACCTCTACATGCATGTCCAAAGTAAATCCATGAAATTAGAGTATTTAAACTGTATCTTTACTTCCATGCATATGGCGGCATAGTAGTTTGCAAAGGCCAATACATGGAGCCCACTTATGTATCCACCCACTGATTAATGAGTTGAAATTGTGGGACAGGTACACTATACAGTATTTTCCAGCCATGTCAAAGAATTAAATACTGTCATTTGTGGTAGCAAGGATGAGACTTAAGATCAATAAGTAAAATGAAATGACCTAGAAAGATAAAAACAAGCACATGGTCTCACTGAAGAATGCAAAAAGAAATAGTCTCCTAGAAATTAAGATTGGAGGTAGATTTGTTTGTAATTCTCTTTCTTATTTGTGTCTTTTTGTGGTTTGGGTATCAGGGTAACTGTAGCCTCATAAATAGAATTTGGGCATGTTCCTTATGTTTCTATTGTGTGGAACAATTTGAGGAGTATTGGTATTAGTTCTTCTTTGAAATTCTGGAAGAATTCTGTGCTGAAACCATCTGGCCTTGGGCTTTTTTTTTGAAGAGTAATGGATAATGGAAAGGAGGAAGATAGGAAGTATGGGTAAAGGGGAGCAGTAGACACCCAACCTTGGATAAGAAAAAAAAAAGTAAGAAGTCGTGTGCTTCACAGAAGAAGGTGACCATGGAAGATAACATTGTGCTGCATATTTCAAAATCAAGTCTGAAGGCTTAAGGCGTTCACTGTAAGAACTGAAGTTTGAGGTGATATCTGTGATCGCTCTAATTCAATAGTATAATCTGTGAGCATGTTTCAAAACACAACAGATACCCTGTTAATGCTTGCATTTATCAAATAAATTTAATTAATTAACAAATATGCATATTTAAACATGTTAAAGGAGATCCTTACAAAAATAATCACTTCCTTTAAAGGATTTCAGGTCATCAGATATGCTCATCTGTTTCTACGATTAAACTACTTTTCATTTATGTGATTTTTCTCAGTGTGGGGCAGCTTTGTAACATTAAGACATTGCATGTGCTCAGTTATGGAAATAACAGTAGTTTCTAGGTGGCATCCACAAAAGAGATGGCTAGCAGAATAGTAGCAGTTCCTGTCTAGACATCACATGCAGGCTGGAGAGCCAAAGTCCACAGCGGTAGTGCCCAGAAGTTGAGGTTACAGAACAGTTGTCTGTCAGGGACTTTGTGAGTTCTTATTCAGGATACATATGAGAAAATAGCAAACTAAGTAGGAAGAGTTTATGAAATACGAAAGCCTAGAGGCAGTAAGAGCACGTTTGGACTATAGCATAATGAAGGCAGGGATGTTTCTGATTGTAGTTAACCTGAGTGTGCTGGGAGAAGAAACTTGGCATCCTAGTCTTGTCACCTCTCAATTTATTCATGCATTAACCATTGAACACTGGGCATTGTTTTGGTGACAGGGCTGTATCTCTCAAAATTTACCATTAGACAAATGAGGCATCAACAGAAGTCAATGAATTTTACATTGAGTTTTCCATCCTTCCTCCACGCTGCAGGAGAGTTGTTATTATCTCACTGTAGACAGGAGGAAAGTAGTGAGAAGTAGGGTTATAAGTTGACAGTCAAGTCACTGGTTAAGAGTCAAGTCCTGTAGGAGTCAAACTCAGTTCTGCTTGGCAGCGATTATTCTATTATTGCTTTCACAGCAAGAACACATCTCCAAATGGAAAGAAAGGAGATGTGTTCTATATTGATATCATTGCCTAATGGTAGTTTATTTTTGAAGAGATAAGATTAGAATAAAATGTATCTTGGCAGAAAGCTTTCAAGTACAATGAGACAAATGACAAGAGAGAGTATAATATTGGAATTGTTCAGGTTAACGAATAGGAAAGTGTCAAAATGATCAGAGGACGTATGATTGAAAATATCACTTACATAAAAGAAATGTTTTAAAGAAAAAGTGTTTTAAAACAAAAGGGGAAGGAAACTTTTTATGAGATAACTCAGCACTTGGCTTTGGAGAAACAAAATTAAATTTGAGAAATGTTTGATTCTAACAGGTTTAGTATCCATGATGTGAATTTGCTGGGTTTCAGTGGGTTTGAAATACGGGCTGTGAACCCTCCACCATCATTTCCTGTAGATTGTCTGAGGAAGTAAATATGTGCCTTTACCCTATGGATCATATAAATCTGATGGACCTCAGAGATTGGCATTCATTTCTTATACCTGTCTAAATTTGGTGCATCAAAGTAAAGTTCTTTCTGGATGCTCTTAAAGTGAAGAATGTGTCCAACCTGCCCATGCATACTATCGTTAAAAGGAAAAATAGATTCTAGGGGATTTCCCTCTGCAGACAGTCCACAAAGTCAATCAGGGCAATGAAGAGGGGAGACAGTTTCATCAACAGAGAAGAGTTATTTTTCAGTTCATGAGACCGTGTGTTAATTATTACCCATTAATTTCTGCTCCTGGCAATAATATTCTTATCATTTATTCTATAGAAATTTAAGTTTACTAATGATTCTTACTTTGTAAGAAGCAAGAGAAAAAGTGTTCTAAGCTTTTCTCCCAGGTGATTACTTACGACAGCCTAGATAGAAGTTTAACCAAAACATACTTAGATTTGTTTCTTTTTGGTTGCAGAACCAGAGCATGCCTTGGTTTCACAGAAATAGGGCTTCAAGTGTTGTGATGAACCAGAGAGGACTTACAGCCTTCTTTGGGGCTCAGAGACTAGTTTCAAACTTATGCCATGTTAGCAGAGTTCATTTCCTTTTACCTGTAGAGTAAATGAGCTAATTTAAGCTACACATAAAGAACCTTTAAGAATGCTTTCTTAAAATAAAGACTCACCTGAAGGTGTGGTTTGCTGTGGGTAGCCTGGGTTTGGTTAATTTAGAAGCAATTGCTTAGGTGTCTCCATCTATACCAAGTCTGAAATCACAGAGGTGACATCAAAGACTCTAACCCCTTCCTCTACACCTGCCTGAGGGTAAAGTTTTACAATGGTGTGAGTCCTATCGTATTGTTTCAGAATTCTCATGTGGGATCGCAATCCTGTGAAGAATGAGCTGACCCACACAGTGATTTACACATTATTTAAGAAATCTCTTGAGAATCCTAAAATCACATGTGGCTGTTTACTGCCATCCTTAAGCATTCATTTCTCCCTCTCTCTGTCCTTCTACCTCTTCCATTCCCCCTCCCATTTAACTGCCATTAATATCTATATTAAGGTCTTTCTATTTTGTTGTGGTGGCATTGTTTTCTTATATATCTTTGTTTCCTGGCATAATATATTCCTTGTGCCCTCCTGGTTATGTTTAATATTCTCCTCTAGTATCTTCTGTAGAGCTATCTTTGTGGACATAAATTCCTTACTTTTTTATCATTGAAAGTTTTCCTTTTCTTTATCAATTATGGCTGATAATTTTTTGGTGATATTAATATTTGTCTGGCACACGTGGACCTTCAAAACTTATAGAACATCTGTCCAGGCCCTTCTGGTTTTCAAGTTTTCCATTGAGAAGTCAAGTATTATTTGGATAGGTGTGCATATGACTTGGCAGAAAAACACTAAGAGCCAGAGCTGGAGGATGACTCAAAACAGCACATTTTTCGGACAAAATGGACAGTTGAGCATTTGAACTCACAGGTTTTATGACAGCATACTTGAGACCTACACAAACTGAAGCCAGACAAAGTACCAGGATGAAGTGGTGGTAAATGTGGGCATGAAATTTCATGTCTAGCTTCTCTAATAAGATAACCACACTAGAGGGCAGGCCCCACTCTCAACAGTAATTAGACAACACAAGTTGAACGTTATGGGAATTTAACAAAAAAAAAGAAAGAAAGAAAGAAAACTCAAAGTTACATGGGTAGGGCACTGAAAGTAGAAAGAGTGGACATAAGAGGTTTGAAGTGTGTGGATATAATCAAAGCACACTCCATGGTTTTCCCAAAGGATTAATACAAATATTACTTTAAAAAGGTTTTTTTTTGTAACAAATTCTAACCTTGCTCAACAAAAAACTGAGGAAACTGTGAAACATAAAAGGGCAAAGGTATTTCTGACTTTCTATTGCTATTCTTTACAAAGGACATAGATACCTTTCTCTAGGAATATGAAGACAGGAAAAGCAAGGCTGGAAAGATGTACAATAGGTAAAGATAACCTGAGGTTAGATCGCCAACATGTAAAAATGCATCTGTAACCCCAGGCTGGAGGCAAAGGCAGGAGAATTTTAGACACTTGCCAAATGGATGAACTCCAGGATCAGTAAAAGCGTCTTTCTCAAAAAGATAAGGTAAAAAGCAATTTAAAGAGGAACTAGACAGGAAAGCATATGATTGTTTTCTTTTTTATTTGTTTTTTATTATTGTGGTTCCACAATTAAAAATTATAACACTATGCCCATAGCTACAATTCCTCTTTTGGAATATGATGAGAATCTTAAGTTTTGGAGTCATTCTGGGAACTTATTTTTTTCTTTGTGTCTTATATTTGTCAAGGAAAAAATAGCTACACAAAAGGCCATTCATTATTCATTTACCACTCTTTCTGTAGTGATCAACAGCTGCAGCCTCTGTCCACAAGAGGAAACATAACGAAGGCCAGTTTCTCTGGAAATTATGCCATTTGAAGTTTAGATCCATTTGCAAACAATCCTATTGAGTGCACTCTGTGTACCTGTGTTCACAATGTGTGTTAATGTCTATAAGTAATTTTGAGTGGCATAAAATTAAAGTTTCCAGGCAAAGGGCCTGTTGGTTTCTCTTCCATTCTCTTTGTCACTGGTATGTTGTAAAACTGTTAATTTGAAACTATCATTATGGCAGCATTTGGTCTATTGCACTCAGTATTTTCATTCATATTCTGGTTGATGAAGCTCCTCCTACATAGTCTGGGGAATTACTGACCTTGGTGCTGCACAGAGCTCTCTTCCCAGAAGCTGTGGAACAGCCTTCATCTTCCATCCTTTACTATAGCACTTCCTTTCATGATGGGACAACTTTCTCTTATTGTTGTGTATTTTCTTCTCTTATATTTGTGTATTTTGATAAAATCAAAGCTTACTGGGTAACTATGAAAGAAATTGTGGGAAAATTATGGTGAGGAACACAAGAAGTCGTGGAAAAAATTCATATCCCAGAATGAGGACATTGTGATTAAATGACAAAACTGAGACAAATAATGAATGTATTTGGGAGGTCACGATCCCTGAGGACATGGGGACATGTAGGAAACTGTATTGTTGGAAACAGAGAAATAAGTAACAGCCTGATGATAAAAATAGAGCTGACCTTTCTATCCGTAAGTTACACATCTTCAAATGCAACCAGATTCAGAAAGAATATATATTTGAAAGTTACATTTATATTAAACATGAACATAATTTATACTTTTAATATGCCCTAAGTAATATAGTGATTATATTGCTTGTACATGGTGCATATATTAAATATATTAAGTACAGTATTCAATATATTCGCAAGGTTACGATGCATATAATAAGCATTGCAAGAATGCAGCAATAATTTAAAGTATGCAAGAGGGTATTTGCAGGTTCTATGCAAACATTGTGCCATTTTATGGAAACTGAGCATACATAGATTTTGGTATTCAAAAGGTCATGAAACCGCTTCTCTCATAGATGTCAATGAACAATGGCAATTTTCATTATTTATAAATTTCATAATATATATAGCTTTATGCTATTGTTCTGGTAACAGTCACACAGATTAATATTCACTGGAACTTTTTGATATCCATGCATTTACTAAACAATTGATGCTTAAATACCTATACAAATATATAGATACGGAACAAATTATTTATTATAAGACACATAGCAGAAGCTGTGTGTGTGAAAGAAGTTAATTAGGTGGCAAATTGAAGTTTGTTTTGTGCAAAAGAGCATGCATCAACAAAAGATATCTACCTTAACTTGTCTCCAGTGTATTGAGGAGATTGCCATTTTAAACATAATCCATCAAACATAATGCTTGAGACAGAACTATATTGAATGCGTCATTGAATTCTGTTTTTCACTGGAAGCAGGGATGTCAGCTCTGTATCACTGAGAAGAAAACAGTTACACTCCAGTTTTGTGGACTTAAATTACCCTGTGTAATGAAAGTGAAGGAAATGATTAAAATTAGCCTATGTGTTTGATTATATTTCTGTTCGTGTGTGTGACGGGCTTGTGTGGTGTATGCGGTTATGTTCAAGTGTCCAAGGTCAGAATTGGATGTGGATGTCTTCTATCATTCTTCAATTTATTTCTAGCTCTAGAGTCTTACTGAAGCTGAAGCTCTATGCTTTGGCTTGGCTGGTGGGTCAGACACTCCTAGGATGTGTCAGTTTCCAGCCTTGTCCTCCATGTGCTGGGGTTAAAGTTACTCGTTACCCTGCTCTGCTTTTAAAGCTGGCATTGAAGATTCAGATACAGGTGTTTATTCCTTCACAGCAAGCACCCTGACCCAATGAACCATTTCTAAAGTCTAAGGATAGCTTTTAAAAATTGTTTTATATTTGGAGACATGCTGTCCATCACCTTAGGTCCATAAAGAGTTATTTAAAAAAAAAACAGAAATTATTCTGGTAAAGGGATCATGTCACTCCATTCCGATTGTTACTCATTACCTAAAATGTACTGTAGCTTCCAAACATACATTATAGGACAGGAGACTGGTGGGTAATTACAGAAGGCATTATATTGGGAACGTGCAGAAGTATGCTTTAGAAACAGGTGTGAAAAGATGAAACAATAACTTAACCCTGTGTGCTTCAATGTTTTTTTTTCTCCTGTGAATCAGGACCCATAATAGTTACACCATAAATATAAGCATTAAGGAGGTTGTCATTTGTAACATCCTCAGGACATTGTCTGCCACATATATAGGAATTACTACTTAATGTTTTGGGGTCTTATATGACAAAATTCTTAGCTTGCAATGCTAATAGACACATACTAGACTGACAGAACTTTATGGGTAATTAAGGTATTTTAAGAAAATGATGTTTGGGATTGGAAAGATAGCTCAGTGGTTAAATGCACTGTTGTTCCTGCAGAAGACCGGGGTTCAGTTCCCGGCATCCACATGATGACTCACAATCATATGTTCCTCTTATCAAGGGACTATGATACTCTCTTATGACCTTCACTGATACTGAGAATGCATATGGTGCCCATACATACATGCATAGAAAACACTAATGCACATACGATTTAAAAAAGAACAAATGGTTCATAGAGAACAACTTCAGATGTAGTCATAATTGGTCACTGAAAGTAATAGTCATCTGGAAGGAAATGAAATGAAAATGAAAACTAGCAAGTGATACAAATTAGATATAGTTACAGTGAACAGGAAGACTGAACAGGGGTTAATTTGTTTTTAGTCTGTAAAACAGAATCCATGCTTGCTGGATTGCATTAAGACAAACTTGATGAAATGTCACAGGAAATCTTATACTGGACAGCTCCTCTTTCCTGAGGGAGGAAGTAGAGTCTTTGACACCACTTGCAAATGGTCTCCTCATCAAACATATCTTTGCAATTTATTTATCTAACAATGATTCTTAGAAATCATCTGAGACATACAATCTTCATAAGTAAAATTCTAAGCAGAAACCAATTAGGAGCAGCATCGTCTCTGAACTGCTGATCTCTAGTGGAAAATAGACATTAGCAGCTTAGCAGCCAAACAGGAAAAGGTATTTTAATTTATTACTGTTTGTAAACTGATACTGGCCTAGGAGTTCTTATGAGCAGATGTGTTCCATGTATGAATTTCCTCCACAGGTTCGGTCAAAG
This sequence comes from Ondatra zibethicus, assembly GCA_004026605.1. Taxonomy (NCBI): domain Eukaryota; kingdom Metazoa; phylum Chordata; class Mammalia; order Rodentia; family Cricetidae; genus Ondatra; species Ondatra zibethicus. The sequence goes on from PVIU01015210.1 coordinate 23,547, forward strand.
CTCACCTACTAAATTTGTATAGAAGTCAATATTGGTAAAGACCATTATCACGCCATTACATAATAGACAGGATGTATAACTTCTCACAAGCATATGCAAGTGTAAAAGAATTTCACTGTACCCATTTCCTCAGTTGGCTACCCATTTTTTTTATTAATTAATCCAATAAATAACTCTCAGTACTAACTGTGCCTCTGGCAAGATTCTTTGATTCTTGAATTATTGCTTTTTTATTGCACTTTCAGTTTGAGCATCAAATTTAGTAAAAATGGTTCTCCAAACCCAAACATAACTGCAAAACTAAAATTAAGATTCTTCTTAGGAAGGTACAGGTATAATTCTATAGTTATTCAAGGAACTATATAGGATGTGGACAGGGAGGTGTTAGGAACTGTGACAGAGAAAGCATGGAGACAAAATATTTTCATGTCTTAGGTTGTGACATTTAAAGGGGTGTCAAAGTTAGAAATGAGCAGGTAGTTTATAGCAACGGTGACTCTAGCTTCACGGCCGTTTCTGCAAAGAAAGTCGGGGCTATTCAGGGGCGGAAATAAGCACAGGCTTCTAGTTGGCTGCAGTGTTCCCTTTATCTTACAGTCTCATTTCCACCCAGATGAAAAAACAATAACTATTTAAGTGGTGGGAAGAGGAAAGAGTCATTTTGTGGAACTTCCTTAAATAAGATCTGCCTAGGTTACAGTTTTGAACGTTCTTCCCATCTTATTTCTGGTACCTATGTATGAATATCATGGAATTCTCACTGTACATAAAAAAATCACTGACTGAAGGATGTCACTTTGAAAGTTTAAAAGAAGCTACATATCATAGTTTGTTGAAAGTTCTCCTTAGAACCATGTGTTAGAGTGTGGCTCCCCACTGTGAAGCTGTTAGGCCATGGTATGGAGATTTAGAAGCAGGCCTAACAGCCAGTTCCTGGGTCATTGGGTTGTGTACTCAAAAGGGATTTAGAAACTTAGCCCTTCTGGCTTCTCTTTACTTCCTAGTTTATGAGATGGTCTGAAAAATGCTTCTCTCTTCCAGGCCACATTGAAGTGAACATAGAAAACAGCCTCCATAACTGTTACCCAAAATTCAATTCTTATTTCTTCAAGTAAATTGCTTCCGGTATTCTTTACCGTCACTTGAAATATTTCTAGGCCATGGACAAGGAAGGCATCATACTGGTTTGGGCCCCATTTCTCTGTACTGCTGTTCATGAGGTAGGTAAGTGCCAGTGTCATAGATTTCACTAGCCCTTGAGATCCTACTAACTCACAGTCACACTCAACCAATGTACAATTTCATACTGAAATGCCCAAGTGTAAGTCACTGTCCTAAAAAACTGGTGATTTTCGCCAACAGAATGCCACCCTGTCCAAGGCAAAGGGGTCATAGAAGAAAGATGAGAGCTGAGGGAGGATCAGAGGGCACTGTCCTGTGGAAAAGACATGACTATTGGACTCATGGACATCAACTCCACACCAATAAAATTCCGGGAAAAGTATTTGTGAACAGGCATTCTTGAGCAGATGATAACTAGTGGGTGAATGATTGCCACGGCAGAGAATATTGCTCAGAATTGTCTGTGTATGTAACAAAGCAGGAAACAGCTGTCTAGGTTTCTACCATGTAAAATCCAGATGTGGAGAATGAAAATTCAAACACATGTGCTGAGAGGTTCATACATACTCATTGTCGTGCAATCAACACAAGTCATACAGAAGCCTGCCTGCCAAAGAAACTGCAACAGCACAAACATTTGAACATATCATTCATTTTCTTAGAAAACATGTCACAGATGACAATAGCAGTGTTTAGAACATGTTGAGTGTACATTGTGGCTCTTCAAACCAGTCCAGAATGCTTCCCATCTAGGAAACAAATATAATGGATATTTTATACTAGTCTTCTAATAAACTATTGTTATTTAACATAAGATTAAGAAAGTCTGGGAACCAACCTTTGCATTCGACAACCAGGTGTTCAGCAGAATGGAAAAAAGAATTTGCATAGTTTGCCTTGCAGAATGAAGTTGTATCTGTGTGTGTGTGTGTGTGTGTGTGTGTGTGTGTGTGGTGGCTTTTTATCCACATATGTCCCAGTGCTTTATCTCTGAATTAGTTAATTCTTCTCACATTCCCAGCATACTGTGCTTTCCTCCTACATGTTCACCTATCTAATGTAGACTGTACACCTCATAGTAGACTCCAGAAAGAGCAGCACCACTCCACTGAATTTCCTAACTACTCAACTATCACACTTGATTTTGGACCCTTTTCTTTCGCTTCACACTTTTGGCACCTTACTTTGTGAGTTAGTTCCAGACAATCTAGATTTGAATTATGCATACAGTAGAATGTCTATATTTAAATAAAGGGAGACATTGATTTGTGCCATTAAGAATATATTTCTTCAACTTAACCAAGGATAGAGTTACGGATTTAGTTTTATTCTTCATAATTTAGTAAAAGGAGTATCATTGGTATGTAAACCCCATATGCTCTGTTCAAGCCTGAAAATTATCATTCATTGGCATGATTGATTTCATTGAATATGAAATATTGTTAAATTATAAACTGTTATAATTATCTAATTATCCTATCACATATCCTATTAAAATATCTCAAAATTGCATCATTGAATTGCTGATGTTCATATGTAATAGATGTTGGAAAAATATGCAAATAGATTTTCTGAATGTTTTAGAAGCAAAGATAATTCACATCATAGATGCAAATATCTCTGTTTCAATAGAACATCCTGTGCCCATTTGTTCTTTCCCATCATTTAGCTTCTATAAGAAAGAGAAGGGAATGTGCCAGAAATTCAGGCACAGGAGTTTGGGGATGTCACTCTTTCAGACAATTTGCTCATTTTTGGCTCCTTCTGGCTTTTTCTTCACTACTAATGAATGCTGGGCATTGCTGTTGGCTTATTTGGGATGAAAGCCATCTGGTAAAACACAGTTTATTTTAAGAGAAGTGTTAGCCTGGTCTCTCTCGTAAGTATTGACAGCAGAGTCAAGCTGTGCATTGGGTCAAGGAAAAAAATCACTGAGTTATTCTGTTTGGAGAACTCAATCCTAGCTGCTTCCAATGGAAAGTAAATTCATTTCTCACAACTGGGAGTCCAACATGGAAACTACTAATCAGATTCCTTGTTGAAATGGCAGTGGCCATTCAGCAGGCTCAGGTCTTGGTGCATTCACAGATCGAGGAATTTCACAGAATTATATTCTACTCTCTCTTGTTTTTAGAGATGAAATGACTTGGTATGGAAAAGAGCTCAAAGGTAAGGTTGCTTCTCAATTAAAATCCCCATGGAAAATGATTGCATGCTTTTAATTACACAACACACTTTTTAAAAAGATAAGTCTAATCCTTGTGTAAGCAGTTAAATATAATTTTGAAATACAATTTTTCATCTTAGAAGGTACTCTACCAGACAATAAAGAGAAACAGCAACCCAGCTAAAAGACAAATTCTTAATTTCTTTTAATTAAAAAGTAAATTCAACACAAATTAAACACAATAAATATACACATTTAAAAACTCAAATTACAGTGGGTATATTCTAATAGAGATTTTTTTTCTTGTCTGTCTGCCTCTCAACTACCTGGTAGCAAACTTGTCAGGTGATTTTAAATATTTCTTCAGACTTTTGTCCTGATTTCAACATTAAATCCTACAGTCCTGCTTGTTGTCAGTATAAATTGTATGTTCCTGTCTTCTCAATCGAAAGGTCACATGTTAGTGTTTCACATGCAAGTACTTGAAACACGCTCTTGCTTCATTTTGTTACTGAGAAACTTATGACTTATCAGTCCACTGATTGCTACACAAATGTTAATATCTAAGCATTTTATTACTATTCCAAATAATGTATCATCATATTTTTACCATATTTTAAAAATTTAAGGTCAATTTATATATATATATATATATATATATATATATATATATATATATATTTCTGCCTTTGATTAAGGTATTGTGTTTGTGCAGCTCATTTAAAAATATAATGTATAATTAAGAAATATAAGGTTAATAGATAATCATCTATAATAGTCAAGCTTGTAGTCATGCTATTTAGATTTTCTAGATGTACAGAGGTGTGTTTCAGATGGCATTTAAAATGTTTTAACTTAAGGCTTTTCATGACAATGAGACACATCTGTTCCTGGCAGCACCAGTTACTTCAAGAGAAAGATGGGCATTGAAGAGGCTCCTTATGGAGTTTGTTAGCCATTTGAGCAAAACACTGCTCTTGCCTGGACTGCTTGATGAACTGGAACTACAGAACCTGCAGAGAAATGACTGCTGAACTTGCTTAAAAGTGAGATGATCCTTCGGGGTTCCTGCTTCATGAATGAGTCTGCTAGACATTCCTTACTCTTCTAATATTTGGGAGGATTTGTTTTTATGACTTTTAATTATCCCAGAGTAGATTTTTCTACCATCTTCCCATGTGATGATAGCTTTGCATTCCCTCATCCAGTGATAAATTATTTGTGTTTTAATAAGTAAAGCTTGCCTTAAGATCAAAGTGCACACTAGTGCATAAGTCAGCCATTCAGACCAGGCAGTGGTGACACACACCTTTAATAGCAGCAGACACACTAGGTAGCCATAGAGATGGGATAGTGGTGCTGTAAATCTTTAATACCAGATCTAGAAAAGAATATAAGGTAGAATGCGACAGGAACTCACTCTCAGAAGCCTGAGCTAATGGGCCATTCAGTTTATAACTTATGGAGACCTCTGTGTGATTTTCTTTGGGACTTACTGGCTGTGGGAACTGGGCAGGACAGAAACCCCATCAAGCAGGCCCTTCATGTTACAGAATGGCGCCCACATGGACAATTGCATCCACATAAAATGAGAGAGCTTGCAAAGTAATTCTAGACAGAAAAGAATAAAGTAAAGCATGGCTTCTTGGTAGCAGCAATTTCTTGGGTCTGCTTTGCTTGCTAGAGGCAAGCAAGTGCTCTCGTTTAAGAAAGGCTTCCTCACTCAACTTTAGCTGCAAAACCTTGTAGCTCTTTTAAGAGGTCCTGCCATGAAACACTTACATAGTGTTGATTAAAAGTCAATCACATGCTTTTTGGTTTTCAGCAATAGCAGGAAAAAAGCAGCACTGTTTTAAAATGCCGGCTTTCTGGGCCATCCTGCCAGGGCAAACTCAGACTCATTCAGGCAGGTGGTCTGACTATGGAGCATTTAAATGTGGTTTGTGAGCAGACTGCTGCAGCTTGCTTGCTGGCAGGGACATTGAAACACCATACAGTTGTGGCAATAAACAAGGCTACAGCTGGTAACTCTGCCTTGAGGCTAGAATCACAGAAAGCTAAGAAATGGGCTGGATCTAGCCATCAAAGCCATGGCATTTATCCTACCCATATTGATTGATAAATTAAAGACTAGTGTAGTCAGAAAAAGAGAGCTATATAGTAAAAAAATATTCAAAAAAAAACTCTAAATGGTTTACTGTGTGTTAAAAATATATGCTGGCTTGGGAGAGAAAAGAAAATGGTTAAAGTCCTTAAAGTAAAAAAGAAAGAAAGAGAGTAGTTGGGTGTGGTGGTATACACTTTTAATCCCAACACTTAGGAGGCAGAGGTAGACAGACCTCTGTGAGTTCAAGGTGTGGTAGCACACACCTTTAATCCCAGCACTGGGGAGGCAGAGACAGGCAGATCTCTATGAGTTCAAGGACAGCCTGGTCTACAGAGTGAGTTCCAGGATAAGATACACAGAAACCCTGTCTCAAAAAGCCAAAAATTAAAAATAAAAGAAATAGAGTTTAAAACAGAGCCATGTAAAGATGGAAAACACACAGAAAATCTTGATACTGTATATTATGCTCTCTTTGAATTGTTTGAATGCTGAGTAAGGACCAACAGTTGCTAAAAGATATTTGCTTATAAATGCTGCTAAATTAATCCAAGGTAGGTATTTTGAAAATACCTTGACTTCAAAATTGAACTCAAAAGGTATATTACTTTGGAGAAGAGATTTTGCTTTTGTTTCCACAGGAAATGAGAGGCTATGGATTCATTCTGAGTTAAAAAAAACAACAACAACAAAAAACAACTCAGGTTTGATCAAGGAAGACCACCTGAGAAATCTCCGGTAAGAACAGATGGCCCAGATGTCTGAGATCTACATCCAGAACAGATTCAAGATGCTTCCTGAGATGATCAAGCCTCACAGGATACTACAGTCAGGACTTGATCATAACTCTAAATTTTCTTTAGGTCCCCATAAGATTATCAGTGCTCCCAACCAGCCAGAAGTAGCCTGGTATACTATGCCCACATTCCCAAAAAATGGACTATGGATATTTTTCTTTGTTTAAAAAAAAAGAGGGGGAAGTGGTGTGGGAGAACTGTCTGTATTCTGTCAATTATATTTTAAATAAATGCTGATTGGCTGATAGCCAGGCAGGAAGTAGAGGTGGGAAAACCAGACAGGAAGTAGAGGTGGGGCAAGGAGAACAGGAGTATTCTGCAAAGAAGGAAGCCCATTCCTCCCAGTCCTGCTCAGACCATGGAAGAAGCAGGATGTGACCTGCCCTGCTGAAAAAGGTACTGAGCCATGTGGCTAAAATAGATAAGATTAATGGGTTAATATAAGTTATAAGAGCTAATACAAAGCCTGAGCTAATGGGCCATTCAGTTTACAACTTATGGAGACCTCTGTGTGATTTTCTTTGGAACTTACTGGCTGTAGGAACTGGACAGGACAGAAACCCCAACAAGCAGGCCCTTCATGTTACATTTTTATTTTGAAGATTTTGTAGAGGTAAGAGCTCACTAGTGGCTTGTCTGCTTTGCTTTTCTGATATTCAGCAAGCTTTATTTATTACAAACACAAATAAAATATCACTAAAACTTCATTGTGGAAGACAAGCAGGAGAAATAGAGGATCATCATTTAATAGGGTCTCTTTTGTGTTTATGTTTAAGACTGAGGGTGCTGTAGTTCAAATTCACACATACCCACACACACACCCAAAAAAAATTATTCTGCTGAAGTGGAAAGAAGGCTATCTAGCCACGGGCAGCTTGAAATGAACTTAGGTACCTGTCGTGGCTATCTTTTACAACCTGATGCATCCCATTGTCATCTGAAAGGAAAGTCTCGGTTGAAAAGTTTCCTTAGATTTGACTATGTGCGTGTCTATGGGATCATCTTCATGGTTAATTAATGTAAGAGGGCTGTCCTTTCCATGGGTAGCACCATTCTCTGTGCAGGTGTTCCTGGGTTGTGTAGAAGATCAGCTAACCATGGATCTGGAAGTGAACGAGCAAGTAGTCTGTCTGATGTCTACCTTTGAGTTTCTTTGCTGACTTACATTAGCGATGGAGTCTAACTGTAAGCTAAAATGCTTCCCTCTCTTAAGTTGCTTAAAGTCAGAGTATTTTATCCCAGCAGCTTAAAGAATGCTGGAATAGCAGCACTCCCTCCATTGAAAATCCGTTTCCTTTTGTTTCGGTTAACATCCTAAACATCTTAATAATTTCCTAAAGGAAGAGCCAACTTGCTTCCTGCTGCCTTCCCATATGACTTCTGTGATATGGATAAACTTACCACTTATTATCTTACTAATTTTGTTGTCTTTGAGTGCCTAATATGGTCTGGCTATTTGTTCCCTCCTAACATCATACTGAAGGTTAATATAAGATGGAAAATGCTAATGGATTTTAGAGGTGGGGCACATGGGTGTGATTAGCAGCAGGCTATAATTTAGGATTGCATTACTGGGTTTACTAAAATAGTAGGAAAGAATGAAGTTTGAAAGTTTAAAATGATCAGCTGTGGTAGCCACTTCTTAATATTGGAATCAATGAGACCGTCTTCATTAAATGCCTACTAGATTCTGACAAAACTCTTGGGTTGACACAATTAGGGGTAAAATAGATCCTCTTTTCCTTACGAATCTTTCAAATATAAAATAGACAAAGCTATAAAGTTTTTAACATGTGTTCTTTTTTATGGAGACTTACTTCTTTTTAACAAAGTTCTGAGAGAATGCAGCCAAAAACATGTGAGACCAAGTTGTCCATCCACTCAGATACCCTGTATTGTTAGTTGTGGTTGCTGGGGTCATGTGCTACTGGAACCCAAATGAGTCATTTCTCTCCACATCTCTACATTTTTCTAAGTAGACACAATCTTGTGAAATGTCTCACTCAATTTAAAATCTCTACTTACTTTTACTTGCTAGCAGATGTTGGTAGCCTGTAACTCAGCTCCAGAATCAGTCCCCTACTAGTTTGTATGAGAATATCTGATCTCTTTCCTTTATTTTCCTATAACTTTAAAATTTCTCCAACTTTATCATGTTTATTTCAAAGAAAAACCTTACTAGGTCCTTTAATAAATAAATTAAATAACCAATTTTCACTTAGACTCTTGGTTTCATTATTAGAGTTTAAATTGCATCTAGGTAAATAGTACTTTAATATGAATTTCTAAAATTATTATGTAATCTTATATACTAACTTAATAATAAGAACCGTTTAATCTGTTCAAAGTAATAAATTTTTATTGAATAAAAATTATAGAGACATAACAGATGACAAATGATAAAGATTAATTACATTTAATATATATATACATACATATGCATATACATATATATACAGTTGGTAGAAAGAGAGTAGAGAGACTATTGGTGGTGTCGCATGCCTTTAATCCAGCACTTGGGAGGCAGACAGGTTGATCTCTGTGAGTTTAACGCCAGCCTAGTCTACAGAGTGAGTTCCAGGACAAGCTCCAAAGCAACACAGAGAAACTTTGTCTTGAAAAAAAAAAAAACAACAAAAAGAAAAAGAAAAGAAAAAGAGTAGAGAATAATAGATGACAGAAAAAATATGCATAGGAAAGATGGGAGACAGGTAAACAGATATTTTGTGAATAATTACCCTAATTATTCTGGTGGTGAGCACTGCCATACTATGACCATGAGCATTACTTTCTTAGGGAAGAACATGCCAGCATGTTTATCTTTCCTAGTTCCAAAATTTGCAGTTTTTTCTGTTATAATACCTTGGTATCCAGTGCTCAGAGGTGAGTGGCTGTTGTAACACTTTGTTTAGCCAGTGTTCAGAGGAGATTGGCTGCTGTAATACCTTGGGAGCCAGTGTTCAGAGGTGATTGGTTATTGTAATACTTATTTTAGCCAGTGCTCAGAGGATTGGCAGAGAGAGAGAGAGAGAGAGAGAGAGAGAGAAAGTTTTTCTTCTTTTAAAATATCACTTCAAGCTCAGCCAGAGGAGGAATGTAATGAACTGAATGTATCAATGTTTTTCAAATATTACCCGACAATCACTCATTAACACTCAATGGTCAAACAGATGACTTTTGGATATTTCAATATAGTATAGCTCTGGCAGTGAAATAATAAAGATACAAAAGAAGCCCAAGGTACAAGACACACAGAACACTTCCATATAATGATGTCGATGGAGATCATATTACAGAACAGGACAAAAATAACACCAGTACATTATTTTTATTCCAATTATAGAACATATTAAGGAAATTTACTTAAACAATTATGTAAAGCAGTATGCAGATAAATGTATTATTCTGGACATAGGGTACAAGTCCCAGAACCAAATTAACAGAAATAACTCTGTAGCTTTGGTGCACATTTGCTTCTCTTCTAGCTGGCCATCATTTTTCTCTCACACATATATAGTACCAGTGAAATATAATAATGCTATAAACCTACTTAATAGCACGAAGAGATGAGTGTGTGTCATTGGTGATGGTTTACAGCTTATGTCAGGCAAAGTATTGTTTCTTTGACTTTATGTTTCATAGGGAACATATGTTAAAATTAATAAATGAGAAGGGTTAGCATAACGCAGTCTCAGAAAGCCAAGTAAGCAAGCTTGATAATATTTGAAAAGCAAAATACATTGTGTAAAAGTGCAAGGTATGGGTATCTCTAGTGAAGATATTAAATATGTTTTTCTCTCATGGGTAAGCCTAGGTTAGTAAGTCTTTGCAAGAATTTAATAACCTTCATGAGCTCCTCAAGCACTGGGAAATATCATAAAGCCTGAATTGGATTATAAGTCTGTAATGTTATTCCTTACCTCATAGATAATACAGCCTTTTCACTGTCAGAATAACTCTGCATGCCTATCATTCTTATCCCTGAAATAGTGGAATTCCTCCAGTAATTGAGTACAGTAAATTTGCTTGAAAATCCATGACATAATTTGAAGACAATGTATATGCCCCAGGAAAATAAGGATCTGGGTAAAAATGACATAATGCTGAAAATCATGACTAACTAAGGTGGTTTGTCTGAAAACAATGCTTATATAATACTTAAAAATTATACTTTAAAAACTTGCAAGCTAAATTAGAAAATTTAATATGTAGGTTTGATTATATGATTCATTAGCCATTTATATGAAATATTCCTCTTTAAATAGTGCATGTTTCATGTTCTCTTGCATAGAAATATGTAACCTGCATGGACCTTCCATACATGGTACAAGTTTACTTCATAATAATACTACTATATTGTTCAACTTTTCATCACTTGACCAAAGCCTTCCCCCCAAAAAACTGAGAAAAAGCAACTGGAAGAAAAAGTAGTTTAGTTTGTTTTATGTGTAGTAAGAGGCTGCTTGTCCATTTCCCAGCTGCCCAGATTCCCGAAATAACCACACAGAAACTATATTAATTAAATCAGTGCTTGGCCTATTACCTCTAACTTTTATTAGCTAGATTTTACATCTTAATTTGACCCATTTCCATTATTTTATATTTTACCATGAGGCTCATGGCCTACCGGCAAGGTTCCGGCATATCTGTCTCTTGCGGTGGCTCCATGGCTTCTCTTTTACTCTGCCTCCCTTCTCCCAGCATTCAGTTTAGTTTTCTCTGCCTAGCTCTGTTATGCCCTGTTCTGATATAGACTCAAAGCAGTTTCTTTATTCATTAACCAATAAAAGCAACACATAGACAGAAGAACATCCCACAACACTCATGCTTTTAAATAGTTTTAGTCTGTGGTCTGGTCTTTTGCTTCATTACTTTGGGCCTAAGGCAACAGTGAATATCATAGTGGCTGGAGCATGTAGAAGTAGAGAGATGCTCATTTCTTGGAGAACAGAAAATGGCAAGACTGGAAGCAGGAAGACAAGAAGGTGTTAAGAAGCATGTATAATCTTCAGAACTCACCCTGATTTATTAGCTTCCTTCTGCCAGAGCACACCTACCAGAGTTTCCACCTCTTCCAAAAATTACACCAGCAGTTAGAGTGCTCACTCCATGAATCTGTGGGAGACATTTCATATAGTTTTTATGTTGCTTCATGTCTAAAAGCCACTTATGAGTGAGTATATATATTTGTCTTTTTGGGTCTGGGTTACCTCACTCAATATAATGTTTTCTTGATCCATTCATTTGCCTGAAATTTCAAGTGTCATTTTTTCCGCTGTGTAGTACTCCACTGTGAAAATGTACCGCATCTTCTTTATCCATTCTTTGGTTGAGGCACATTTAAGTTTTTTTTCCAGGTTCTAGTTGCGACGAATAATACTTCTGTATACATAGCTGAGCACATGTTGTGGTATGATTTAGGATCCTTTGGGTATATACCCTAAAGTGGTTTTACTGGTTCTTGAGGTAGGTTGTTTCCTAATTTTTTTAGAAATCAGATTATTTCCAAAATAGCTGTACCAGTTTGCACTCCAACCAGCAATGAAGAGGTGTTCTCTTTACCCCACATCCTTTCCAGCATAAGCTGTCATCAGTGTTTTTGATCTTGGTCATTCTTACAGGTATACGAGAGAATCTCAGTGTTGTTTTGATTTACATTTCTCTAATGGCTAAGGATTTTGAGCATTTCTGTAATTGTCTTTCAGCCATTTTAGATTCACCTGTTGAGAGTTCTCTGTTTATGTCTATACCACATTTTTTATTAGATTATTTGTTCTTTTGATGACCAGTTTCTTGAGTTCTTTGTCTATTTTGGAGATCATCCATTTATTCGATGTGGGGTTGGTGAAGATCTTTTCCCATTTTGCCATTGTGCCTTGTTGACCATGTCCTTTGCTTTACAGAAGTTGTTCACAAGCAATCTAAAGATTCAATGAAATGCCCATCAAAATCCCATTAAAATTCTTCACAGACCTTGAAAGAACAATATTCAACTCTATATGGAAAAGCAAAAATCCCAAGATAGCCAAAACATTCCTGTATAATAAAGGAACTTCTGGAGGCATCACAATCCTACAAACTCTACTACAGAGCTACAGTACTGAAAACAGCCTGGCATTGGCATAAAAACAGTCAAGACGACCAATAGAACTGAATCAAAGACCCAGATATTAATCCACACACCTCTGAACACCTGCTTTTTGAAAAAGAAGCAAAAATATAAAATGGAAAAAGGAAAGCATATTCAACAAATGGTGCTGGCATAATTGGATATTGGAGAAGAACGAAAATAGATTCATATCTATTGCCATGAACAAAGCTCAAGTCCAAATGGAACAAAGACCTCAACATAAAACCAACCACAATGAACCTCATAGAAAAGAAAGTGGTAAGTACACTTGAATGCATAGATACGTAACACAGCACTGAGAGCAATGGTTAATAAATGGGACTTTCAGAAAATAAAACTCATTCTTATTGTAAATGCTGAGGTAATTTGTTACTTTTCTAGGGAGTTTCTATGTAGCTATGGCTAAAGCTTTGTTGTGATAATTGTCACATGGAAACCTTTTTTTCAACGTTTTACTGTGCTTAAATATATAAGAAAAATAATTGAAAGATCAAACTCTGTAAGGTTTTGAGCCAGCACCTCGCAGGTAGTGTTGACTGGAATTTCATTCTTCACCTTGCATGGATCATGTTCCAGCAGGCCATGAGACTTCTGCTGTCACTGATAGTTCATAAAACATTATATCAAATTTCAAATTCCTTCAAGATATTTTCCTGTTATTGAAAATGGATTCTTTTCTCATAAAGCATGTCCTGATTATAGATTTCCCTCCCTCTACTCTTCCCAGTTCTTCCCCAGTTTTAGTTCCCTCCAAATCCACTCCCTTTCAGTCCCTCACTAGAAAATGGCAGGTCCCAAAGAGATAACAACCAAATATGACAAAATATAATAAAATAAGTAAAACAATCATATAAAAGTTAAACAAGGCAACTCAATAGAAGGAAAAGAGTCCCAAGAGTAGGCACAAGAATCAAAGACACTCTTTATCACATTCAGGAGTCCCATACAAATGCTAAGCTAAAAGTTATAAGATATACACAGTGGATCTGATGCAGACCCATAAAAGCCCAGTGGTTGCTGCTTCAGTCTCTGTAAGTTCACATGTGCCTTACTTTGTTTATTCAGGGGAGAGTTGTTCTGGTGTCCCCTATTCCCTCTGGCTCTTACATTCTTTCTAACTTCTCTTTCATGGGATTCCCTGAGCTCTGAGGAGAGAGATTTGATGGTGAGGTCCCATTTAGACACACTCTCTCTGTAAGGTCTCTGCATCTGTTCTCATATAGTGTTGGAGGAAGCTAATCTGATGATGACTGAATTAGGCACTGATCTATAAGTCTAATATAACATCATTAGGAGTCATTTTATCGATACTTTTTTTTTCGTTTTTATACTAGTAGAGGTTGGTTTTTACCCAAGGTCCCTGGACTTTCTGGTCTCTGGTTCTTGGTCGAATAGTTTAAGGTACAGGTTCTCTTTTTTGGAGTGGGCCTTAAGTCAAATTAGCTATTGTTGGCTACTCTCACAAGTTCTGTGCCACCATTGCTCTATCATATTTGCAAGCAGTACAGATTGTAGATCAAAGGTTTGATCTACTGAGTTGGTGTTTATGCTTCTCTCTTGGTAGCCTAAAAAGAGTGCTTCCCTGCACTAAACTCACTAGAACATAGGGGTGTTTGTTTCATGGTACCACCAACTGGACTTTTCCATGTTCAATAAGTTGTATGAGTGTTGTCCTCAACAATGACAGTTTGCTAAGAGCATCTCGGCAAAATCTCTGGAATGGCCCGGGTTGTTTAGGAATTTCCTTGGGACCACTTTGGCCAACAATTCAATTGAATGCAACTTCTTCCCTCTACTGGGAGCCTTGTTCGGTCATAAGAGATGACCAGTTTAGGTTTCTTATCTTCCATTATTTGGAGATCTAATTAGGATCATGTTCATATATTTTAGGAATTTTCCATTGTACAAGGTTTCCATATCATCCCTCAAATGTGCACCATTTCCAGGTGTTTCTCCCAGCATTCCTTACCTCTACCCTATTTCCCCTGCTTCTCCTCACCTGATCCTTCCATTCCCATCTTCGCCTGTTCCCAGTCCATGATAAATTCATTTTATTTCCGCATCCAATTGAGATCCCTGTGTTCATGCTACACCTTTGCTCTATACCTAAACTTTCTGGGTTCTATGGATTATAGCTTGGTTATCATTTACTTGATGACCAATATCCACATATAAGTGAATACATATCATATTTACCTTTCTAGATATGGATTGCCTCACTCAGGATGCTTTTATTCTTGTTCCATACACTTGTCTGAAAATTTCATGATGTCATCTTTTTTGTTTGTTTTTAGATAGGTGAGTAATACCTTACTGTGCACCACTTTATTTCATCCATTTTTCTGTTGAGAAACATCTAGGTAATTTCCAGTTACTTGCTATTATGAATAGAACAGCAATAAATGAGCATGGTTCAGCAAGTGTCCTTGTGGTAGGATGGAGTGTTCTTTGAGCATATTCCTAAAAGTGATATAGTTAGGTCTTGAGGTAGAGCAAATCCAAATCTGTGAGAAAATACCATATTTATTTCAATAGTGACTGTACTAATATGTACTACCACCACCAGCAAAGGAGGAGTGTTCTCCTTATTCTACAACCTCACTAATGAGCTTTCACCTGTGCCATTGATATTGACCATTTTGAAACATGTAAGATGGAATCTCAAAGTAATTTTAATTTGCATTTCTCTGAAGATTAAGGATGTTGAACTTTGCTTTAAGTGTTTCTCAGCCATTTGTTTTCCCCTGTTAACAATTCTCTGTTTAGAGCTGACACGATTTTTAATTGGTTTATTTGGTGTTTTGATATCAAGTATTCTGAGTTCTTTTTACATTTTGCATATTATTCCTCTATAGTATATGGAGTTGGTAAAAATATTTTCACATTCTGTAGGCTCATCCTGTTGATGGTGTCCTTTGTTTTACAGACACGTTTCAGTTCCAAGAGGTCTGATTTATTAAGTGTTGATCTTAGTGCCTACATTATGGATGTCCTGTTCAGAAAGTCCTATGCCAGTACATTCAAGGTATTCCCTACTTTGTCTTGTATCAGTTTTAGTGTATTTGGTTTTAAGTTGACATATTTGATCCTACTGGATGTGAGGTGGTTTTGTTTTCAGATATTAAGTATGGACCTATTTGCTTTCTTTCACTTTCAGAAATCCAGTTTGACCAGCACCATGTGTTGAAGATGCTTTTTTTTCCAGTGTGTATTTCTGAATTCTTTATCAAAGTTAAGTGTCTATAGGTATGTGGATTTATGTCTGGGTCCTCAATTTGATTCCATTGCTCAATACGTATGTTTTTATGACTAAACCATGTGGTTTTTATTACTCCTGTTCTGTAGTATAACTTGAAGTCAGGAGAGGTGAGATGTCCAACAGTTCTCGTATTGTTCAAAATTGTTTTAGCTATCTTGGGATTTTTATTCTCTGATATGTAGGTTGAAAACAGATTTTTTTTAAATAGGTCCGTGAGAAATTATGTTGAAATTTTAATGAGGATTGTGTAGAATCTCTAGGATTTGCTGTCAGTAGGATGATCATTTTTACTGTGGTAATCCTACTGACCCATGACCATGGGAGATCTTTCAATCATCTGATATCTTCAATTTCATTCTTCAATACTTTAAGTTTTTATCCTACAGATGTTTCATTTGCTTGGCTAGAGTTACTTCAAGATATTTTATATTATTTGAGCCTGTTGTGAAAGGTGACTTTTCCATAATTCCTTTTTCAGTCTGCTTGCAATTTGTATATATGAGGTCTACTAATTTTTGTGAGTTAATTTTGTATTTTTGTATTGAATTACTTTTCTGAAAGTGTTTATTAGCAGGTAGAGTTTCCTGGAGAGTTTTTTTTTTTTGGATACTTAGGAATACTATCATATCAGATACTGTCAAATATACTACAAACATACTATCATATACAGATACTTTACAAATATAGACTACTTACCTTCCTATATGTATCCCCTTGATCTCCTTCAGTTGTATTCTTACTCAAGTTATTGAATAGATATTCAGAAGAGTAGGCTACCTTGTCCTATTCCTGATTTAAATGTAAATGTTTTGAGTTCTACCCCATTTAAATTTTTGTTGGTTGTGGGCTGTCTATAAACTACTTTTGTTACAATAAGGTATATGCATCCCAGGTCTCTTCAGGACTTTTATAATAAGGCAATATTGGGTTTTGTCACAGGGTTTTTCTACATTTAATGAGATGATTATGTGACTTGTATTTCAGTTGGTTTATATGATGAATTACATATATAGATTTACTAATTTTGGACCATCCCTGTACCGTTAGCCTGAAGTTTATTGTTTACACTGGAAGATTTTTTTTTGATGTGTTCTCAGATTTGGTATGCATGTTTTTAATGAGAATTTTGCATCTAAGTTTTTAAAGCAAAGTGGTTTGTAATTCTCTTTGGTCTTCATGTGGTTTGGATATCTTGTTATTAGTGGTATCATAAAATGAATTCAACAATGTTCCTTTTGTTTCATTGTGTGGAATAATTTGAGGAATGTAGACATTAGTTCTTCTTTAAATGTCTGGTAGAATTCTGTGCTAAAATCATTTGGTCATGAATTCTGTGCTAAAATCATTTGCTCATGAGCCTCTTTTGGTTGTGTGACTTTTAATGACTACTTCAATTTCAAGAGTTTCTAGGTCTGTTTACAGTGTTTATCTGATACTTATTAAATTTTGATAAGTGTTGGTATTAAGAAAATTGGGAATTTTTCTTTAATTTTTTTTAATTTTGTGAACTTTAGGTTCGTTAAAGTATGTACAGGTGATTTTCTGAATTTCTTCCATGTCTGTTGTTGTAGCCTCCTTTTCATTTCTAATTTATTAATTTGGAAATTGCTCTTCACATTTTAGCCAACTTGTATAGGGTTTTATTAATCTTATTAATTTCCTCAGTGAACTAACTCTTTGCTTCATTGACTCTTTTAATTGTTTCTATAATATTAATTTCAGTCCCAAGTTTCTTGTGGTTTATTCTCTTTGCATGTAATTTCTTCTTTTTGACCTAGATTTTTCAAGCGTGGTATTAAGTTTCTAGTATGAGTTCTCTCCAACTTATTTCATGTAGTCACTTCATGTTATAAACTTTCCTCTTAGAACCACTTTCTTTGTGTTCCATAAATATGTTGCATATTCATTTGTATTTAATTCTAGAAAGTTTTTAAATTTCCATTTTGTCTCATTTTTTTAATTCTGTAGAGATTAGTATAATTTCTGTGAGTTTTTAAGTTTTCTGCTGTTTCTATTTAGCTTTAATTCATAATCATCAGATACTTCAATTTTCTTGTATCTTTTAAGACTTGCTTTGTGTCCAACTATGTACTCAGTTTTGAAGAAAGTTCCACGGGGTGCTGAGAAAAAAGTTACATTTTTTTGTGTGTTTTAGGTGAAATGTTTTACAAATATCTCTTAGGCACATTTTTGTTCATAATATCAATTAGCTCCAATATTTATCTGTGAAATTGTTGTTTGGATAACCTATCTGTTGTCCAGAGTGGAGTATTGAAGTCTCTATCAGTGTGTGATGACCAGCATGTGATTTAAGCCATAGTACTATTTCTCTTATAAACTTGGATGTTCTTGAGTTTGGTTCTTAGATTGTAACAATTGCAATGTCATCTTGGGCTTTTTCTTTCATGAATATATAGTGTCCTTCCCTATCTCTTCTGTCTAGTTTTTGTTTGAAGTCCTTTTTTAAGACATTAAAATGGCTATACCAACTTTCTTTTTATGGACATTTTATTGGAATAAGTTTTTCAATTCTTTTACCTTAATGTTAAGGTATATGTCTTGGGTGCAAACAAAAAAAGGAACATTTTTTTTAATCCATTCTTTGTGATATGTCTTTTAAGTAAGGAGTTGATATTACTGCAGATGTCAATAAGCCATGATTGTTTATTCCTGTGATTCTGTTGTTCTTTCTCTCTCTCTCGCTCCCTCTGTGTGTGTGTGTGTGTGTGCTTCTATGTGTATGTGTGTCTCTGTGTGTGTTTGTTTTCCCTCTTTTGATTGGTAGTATAAGATTATTTGTTTCCCATGTTTTCTTGAATTTATTTCCCATGCTTTCTTCCCATGGTTAATGTCTTTAGGTTGTAGTTTTTTTTATTACCTTCTGTAGAACTAAATTTATAAACAGATATTGCTTAAACTTGTTTTTTTTATCAAGAAAAATCTTTTTTCTCAATGTACTATACTTGCTAGTCTTGCTGCATATAGTAGCCTGGGAAGACATCAATGGTCTCTAAGAGGTTAGAATGCCTGCCCAGGACCTTTTGCTATTTAGAGTCTCCACTGAGAAGTCACATATTATTCTAATAAATCTGGCTTTATATGCTACTTTGACTTTTTTCTGTTTTAATTTTTTTTAGTGTTTTGATTATTATTTGCTGAGGGGTCTTTCTTTTCTGGTCCAATCTATTTGGTGTTCTTTATACTGCATTTACTATGATAGGCATCTCCTTCTTTAAGTTAGGGAAATTTTCTTCTATGATTTTTGTTAAAAATATTTTCTAGGATTTCCTAGATGTTATTTATTTATTTATTATTGTTTGTATTATTACTTTAGATTTAACATTTTCTTTTTTGTATTTATTTATTTTTAGTTTTACATCCTGACTACAAATTTCCCTCCATCTTCTCTTCCTAGTCTCTTCCCTCACATCTATTCCTCCTCTGTTTCTCTTCAGAAAAGGGCAGGTCTCCCATGGGTATCAGTCAGCCATGGTATATCAAGTTACAGTGAGATTAGGCACTTCCTCTCCTATTAAGGCAACCCAGTAGGAGGAATATATTCCAAAAGCAAGTATCAGAGTCAGAGACAGCCCCTGTTATGATTGTTAGGAGTTCCAAAAGGAGATCACAGCTGTAACATATACACAGAGGGTCTAGATTGGTGCAATGTAGGTTTCATGGTCATTGGTTCAGTGTGTAAGACCCTATGAATCCAGATTAGTTGATTTTCTTGGTTTCTTGGAGGTTTCCTTGACCCCTCTGGTTCCCAAAATCCTTTCTCCCCATCTTCTCCAAGAGTTCCCAAGCTCTGTCTGTGGGTCTCTGCATCTGTTTTAATAAGTTGCTAGGTGAAGCCTCTCTGACCTTGGTATCCTTCTTTTCTATTATGTCTTCAATGCCTGAGATTCTCTTCCATCTCTTGTATCAGTCTGCCTTGGTAAGGCTTATCTCTGAGATTCCTGTTCAAGTTCCTAATGTTTTGCTGTTTTGTTTTGTTTTGTTTTTATTTCCAGATTTCCCTTGGTTTGAGAGTCTTAAAAAAGATTCTTTTTTCACCTTTATGCCTTTGATTTTTTGTTCACATTCTCCCTTGGTTTACTTGTGTTTTCATAGATTTCTTTAAGGATTTATTAATTTCATTTTTAAGGACATCTTTAATATTCATGAGTGCAATTTTAGGTCTTTATTCTTGTACTTGAACTATGTTATGTTCAATACACAGGATTGGTGTGGGAGGTCCTTCTGTCCTTGTGCAGCTTTCATTGGTTAATGAATAAAGAAACTGCGAATGAGGAGATGCATCTGGAGTGGTGAGTGAGGGGTCACCCGAGAATGGAGTATAGGCCCCCTCCAATTCCCTAAACACTTCTGGCCATCCAGTGGGGCATCTTTCTGGCTACTGGCTTTCTTTATTTACCCCATCCCAATTTGCCCCCATGCACTCCTTTCCATCTGTGGGGTCCTTGGATCACCCAACTCAGCGTGCTTCAGGTCTGAGGGTCGGGGGAGCCAGCAGTGAGTGCTCCTGCAGCTGGGGCTTCTTTGTTCCACACCACCCTGATTCCCCAAGCCCACCCTTTTGTCTGCCAGGTCCTTCGCCCAGGAAGAAGCCCTGCTCCTGTACTGAGGAGATCCATCCAGAGAGTTGAGTGAGTGGCTGCCCGGCTGGACAGTCCCGGGGAATGGAGTCCAGGCCCCCTCCAATTCTGTAAACTTCTGGCCATCAAACGGGGAGTCACCCCAGCTACTGGCTTTCTTAATTTACACCAAACCATCTTGCCCCCAAGCATTCATTTTCATCTGCAGGGACGTTAGATCCACCAGCACAGCCTACTTCAGGGAAGAGGGGATCTGAGATCCAGCTCCAGTGATGAGAGGACCTAAGAGAGAGCAGACTAAGAAAAACCCCCAAGTACACAGTCAGCCACAGCAAACATTGAACCAATACACCAAGACTCTCCTGGATGCATTTGATAGAAGAGATGGGTAGGTGCCAATGCAAGAATTCCTCCATCAACCTGAAAAGCAACATACTAACACCAGAATCCAGTGAATACACAACAGGAAAACTTGAACACCCTAAAACAGAAGAAGTAAAAAAAATCGACTTTAAATGTAACATTATGAAAATGATGGAGACTCTTAAACAGGAAGTGAAAAACTTCCTTAAAGAAATGGAAGAGAAGACAAACAGAAAGATAGAAGAAATTAATAAATCCCTCAAAGATACCCAAGAAAACCAAGAAAAAGCAATCAAATAGGTAAAGGAAACACTTCAAGACTTGAGAACCGAAATGGAGGTAATGAAGAACACACAAACCGAAGGATTGCTGAATATGGAAAATTGGGGTAAACAAACAGGAACTACAGAGACAAGTATAACAAACAGAATACAAAAGATAGAAAAATCTCAGGCGCTGAAGATACTATAAGGAAATAGACTCATTGATCAAAGAAAACAGCATATACAACAAATTCTTAACACAAAACATCCAGGAATTCTGGGACACCATGAAAAGACCAAAGCTAAGAATAATGGGAATAGAAGAAGGAGAAGAATTCCAGCTCAAAGGCCCAGAAAATATATTCAACAAAATTATAGAAGAAAACTTTCACAACCTAAAGCAGGATATTCCTATGAAAGTACAAGAAGCTGACAGAACACCAAATAGACTGGGTCAAAAAAAAATCCCCTTGCCATATAATAATCAAAACAAAAAACATACAGAATAAAGAAAGAATATTAAGAGCTGCAAAGGAAAAAGGTCAACTACATATAAAGGTAAACCTATCAGAATTACACCTGACTTCCCTATGGAAACCATGAAAGCCAGAAGGTCTCAGATAGATGTGCAGCAGACACTAAGAGACCATGGATACAAGCCCAGAGTACTATACCCAGCAAAGCTTTCTTTCACCATCGATGGAGGAAACAAGATATTCCAGGACAAAAACAGATTTAAACAATAAGGTAGCCACAAACCCAGCCTTACAGAAAGAACTAGAAGGAAAACCACAACCCAAGGAAGCCAACAACACCCACAATAACACAGATATGTGAGAACCTTCCACCAGCACAACTCAAAGAAGGTAAACACACAAACACTACCACCCAGAAAAAAAAAAATAACCGGAGTTAACAACCACTGGTCATTAATATCACTTAATATCAATGGTCTCAATTCATCTATAAAAAGGCACAAGTAAAGAGAATGGATACGAAAATAGGATCCAACATTCTGGTGTTTACAAGAAACATACTGCAACCTCAAAGACAGACACTACCTCAGAGTAAAGGGTTGGGATAAATGTTTTCCAATCAAATGGACATAAGAAACAAGTGGTTGTTGCTATACTGATATCTAACAAAATTGATTTCAAACAAATCACTCAGATGAGATGGAGAAGGACACTTCATACTTATAATGGGAAGAATTCATCAGGATGAAGTCTCAATCCTGAATATCTATGCCCCTAATATAAAAGCAGCCACATTTGTAAAAGAAAAATTATTAGAACTCAAAGCACACATCAAACCCCACACACTAATAGTAGGAGATTTCAACATTCCTATCTCACCAATGGACAGGTCAACCAGACAGAAACTTAACAGAGAAATACAGAACTAACAGATGTCATGAATCAAATGGACTTAACAGATATCTATAAAACATACCACCAAAACAGGAAAGAATATACCTTCTTATCAGCATCTCATGGAACCTTCTCGAAAATTGATCACATATGCAGTAACTAAGCAAGCATCCACAGATACAAAAAAATTGCAGTAACCACCTCTGTCTTATCAGATCACCATGGAATAAAGGTAGAATTTAAAAACAGTTTCACAACCAGAAAGCCTACAAACTCATGGAAACTGAACAGTCAACTACTGAACCACCCCTGGGTCAAGGAAGAAATAAAAAAAGAAATTAAAGTCTTCCTTGAATTTAATGAAAATAAAGACACAACATATCCAAACATATGGGAAACTATGAAAGCAGTGCTAAGAGAAAAATTCATAGCACTAAGTGCCCACATTAAAAAAAAAAAAAAACAGAGAAAGCTCACATTAGAGACTTAACAGCACAACTGAAAGCTCTAGAAAAAAAAGAAGACTCATCCAGGAGAAGTAGAAGACTGGAACTAATCAAACTGAGGGCTTAAATAAACAAAATAGAAATACAGAAAACAATCCAAAGAACCAATGAAACAAAGAGCTGCTTCTTTGAGAAAATCAACAAGATTGACAAACCCCTACTAAACTAATCAAAAGGCAGAGAGAGAAAATGCAAAAAAATAAGATAAGAAAAATTAAAAGGGGGACATAATAACAGACACCGAGGAAATTCAGAGAATCATTAGGTCTTACTACAAAGGCCTGTATGGTACAAAGTTAGAAAATGTAAAAGAAATGGACAGTTTTTTAGATAAGTACCATATACGAAAATTAAATCAAGACCAGGTATACAATTTAAATAGATCTGTAAGTCATGAGGAAATAGTAGCTGTCATCAAAAACCTCCCAACAAAAATAGTCCCAGGACCAGATGGATTTAATGCAGAATTCTACCAGAACTCCCAAGAAGAGTTAATACCTATACTCCTTAATGTGTTTCACATAATAGAAATAGAAGAGTCATTGCCAAACTCTTTTTATGAAGCTACAGTTACCTTAATACCACAACTACACAAAAACTCAACCAAGAAAGAAATTAACAGACCAATCTCATTCATGAACATTGATGCAAAAATTCTCAATAAAATACTGGCACAGAAAATCCGAGAACACATCAAAAAAATCATCCATTATGATCAAGTAGGCTTCATCCCAGAGATGCAGGGCTGGTTCAACATACAAAAATCTATCACTGTAATCCACCATATAAAGATACTGAAAGAAAAAAAAAACATAAGATTATTTCATTAGGTGCTGAAAAAGCATTTGACAAAATTCAACACCCCTTCATGATAAAGTTCTTGGAAAGATTAGGGATACAGGGATCATATCTAAATATAATAAAAGCAATATACAGCAAGCCGACAATGAACATCATATTAAATGGAGAGAAACTCAAAGCCATTCCACTAAAATCAGGAACGAGACAAGGCTGTCCACTCTCTCCATATCTCTTCAATATAGTGCTTAAAGTTCTAGCAATAGCAATAAGACAACGTAAGGAGATCAAAGTGATTCAAATTGAAAAGAAAGAAGTCAAACTTTCGTTATTTGTAGATGATATGATAGTGTACATAATTGACCCCAATAACTCTACCAAAAAACTTCTACAGATGATAAATACCTTCAGTGATGTGGCAGGATACAAGATCAACTCAAAAAATCAGTAGTCCTCCTATACACAAAGTTAAAAGAAGCAGAAAGGGAAATCAAATAAACATCACCTCTCACAATAGCCACAATTAGCATAAAGTATCTTGGGGTTACACTAACCAAGGAAGTGAAAGATCTATTTGACAAGAATTTTAAGGCCTTGAAGAAAGAAACTGAAGAGAACACCAGAAAATGGAAGGGGCTTCCATGCTCCTGGATTGGTAGGATCAATAGAGTAAAAATGGCAATTCTACCAAAGGCAATCTATAGATTTAATGCAGTCCCCATGAAAATCCCAACAAAATTCTTCATAGACCTTGGGAGAACAATAACTAACTTTATATGGAAAAACAAAAAGCCCAGGATAGACAAAACAATCCTATACAATAAAGGAACTTCAGGAGGCATTACCATCCTGGACTTCAAACTCTATTACAGAGCTACAGTAATGAAAACAGCTTGGTATTGGCATAAAAACAGAGACGATGCCCAATGGAATTGAATCGAAGACCCAGATATTAAGCAACAAACCTATGAACACCTGATTTTTGACAAAGGAGCTAAAATTATACACTGGAAGAAAGAAAGAATCTTTAATAAATGGTGTTGGCATAACTAGATGTCACCATGTAGAAGAATGAAAATAGATCCATATCTATCACCATGCACAAAACTCAAGTCCAAATGGATTAAGTCCTCAATATAAATCCGACCACACTGAACCTGATAGAAGAGAAAGTGGGAAGTAGCCTGCAATACATGGGCAGAGGAGACAACTTCCTATATATAACCCCAGTAGCACAGACAATAAGAGCAATGATTAATAAATGGGACCTCCTGAAACTGAGAAGCTTTTGTAAAGCAAAGGACACAGTCATTAAGACAAAAAGGCATCCTAGTGAATGGGAGAAGATATTCCCCAACCCCACATCAGACAAAGGTCTGATCTCCAAAATATATAAAGAACTCAAGAAACTAGACATTAAAATTTTAAATGACCCATTTAAAAAAAAGGGTACTGAGCTGAACAGAGAATTCTCAACAGAAGAAATTCAAATGGCCAAAGATACTTAAGGTCATGTTCAACTTCGTTAGCTATCAGGGAAATGCAAATCAAAACAACTTTGAGATACCATCTTACACCTGTCTGTATGGCTAAAATCAAAAACACCAATGATAACCTATGCTGGAGAGAATGTGGAGTAAGGGGAACACTCATTCATTGCTGGTGGGAATGCAAACTTGTACAACCACTTTGGAAATCATTGTGGCGGTTTCTCAGGAAATTGGTAGTCAACCTACCTTAGAATCCAGCAATACCACTCTTGGGAATATACCCAAGAGATGCCCAATCATACTACAAAAGCATTTGTTCAACTATGTTCATTGTAGCATTATTTGTAATAGCCAGAACCTGGAAACAACCTAGATGCCCCTCAATGGAAGAATGGGTAAAAAAAAGTTTGGCACATATACATATTAGAGTACTACTCTGCAGTAAGAAACTAAGAGACCATGGATGCAAGCCCAGACTACTATACCCAGCAAAGCTTTCTTTCACCATCGATGGGGAAAACAAGATATTCCAGGATAAAAACAAATTTAAGCAATATGTAGCCACGAACCCAGCCTTACAGAAAGTACTAGAAGGTAAACCACAACTAAGGAAGGCTAACGACACCCATAACAACACAGTCAG
>PVIU01015211.1:0-49162 GCA_004026605.1 Ondatra zibethicus
GGAAGGAAGGAAGGAAGGAAGGAAGGAAGGAAGGAAGGAAGGAAGGAAACCTTTTAAAACAAGATAACCAACTGGAGTTGATTTCCAGGCTATAGTTCACCCATTCCAGTTAAGCCACTCAGAGTTAGATAGTCTGGGATTTGCAAGGATACAATGAACTTACCTAACAGATTCACTACAGTTCTACAGTGTCCAGCTACAGCCTGACCTTAAACTCCCAATCCTCCTGCCTCAGACTCTGCTGGTCTGGGATTACAGGTCTGTACCTCCATGCTCAACTTTCACCCATACATTTTTTGATTACTTTATTATGTGGGAAGCATACAGCAAGGAATAAGATGCAGTCCTTTCTCTCTATGGCTTCACGGTCTAATTGGGGACTTAGGGCTTCCACAATTATAGTTTTAATTATTTAATTCTGCAGCGCAGGGGGTTGAACTCATGGTCTCAAATATAATCAGAAAGCACTCCCCCAATGAACTACATCTCCATCTCATTTTAATTTTGGGGGAATGGCCAGCATTTATTGATCACTTCCTATGATGTATACCTTGCCCTTTAGATAAATTATAATTTAATCTTCATTAACAATGCCGTGCAATGGCTCATTCTCATGTTGCAAGGGAGGGAAGGGGAGGACAGAGAGACCACTCGCTTGACCCCAGGTCATAGAACTAGACTTTCTACTAAGACTCCAAGCTGAACCCTGTGGGGGGGCCAAGAATTGTGCCAAGTCGACCTTCCCTGGTGTAGCTCCAACCACACTGTGATGTCAGCTTTTCCAGCTTCCCAGCAAGAGAAGAATGAATGAAATCCTCATCCAGGTCTGTGAGCACCACAACCACCCACTCTTCACGGCCCTCCCCGGACTCAGACCTGATGCCTGGATTCCTCATCTTGAGCTGCCAAAGGGTTTTGATCATCAGTTAACTTCTGTTTGCTTCTTTGCCCTGGGCTATCTATCCCATTGGTAAAGGAAACACAAATATTCTTCTGTCTTTTTAGGAATCCCTGGGGACAAACACGGTGAGCTCAAAGCTGGAAAAATAAACTAGCAAACAAAGGAGATAAAAAGAGAGACCAGGCAACTAACCAGATTCAGTTCAGAATCAAAACTCCGTCACCTCCTATAAACAAGGAGGAAATAGCAACAGTTAACAGAAACAGGCACAGAAAGGAGAAGCCCCAAAGCCAGATATGGTGAGCCATGCCTATAATCGAGTTTTTAGAGTAAACACACCTGTAATCCAAGCATTTAGAGTAGACATACCTGTAATCCAAGCATTTAGAATAAATACACCTGTAATCCAAGCATTTAGAGTAGACACACCTGTAATCCAAGCATTTAGAATAAACACACCTGTAATCCAAGCAGTTAGAGTAGACATACCTCTAATCCCATCTTTTAGAGTAGACACACTTGTAATCTGAGCATTTAGAGTAGACACACCTGTAATCCAACCGTTTAGAGGCAGAGAGATCAGAAATCCCAAGGCACCCTGGGATATATGAGACCTTGTCTAAAGAAGAGGAGGCGAAGGAGGAATTTTCACACATTGAAGAAGGGGAGAAGGAACAAGAGCAAGTAATGGGAGGGAGACAGATATAATGTTTCCTTTCATATGTGGACAATAAGTCACACAGAGGCACAGACACACAGACATAAGACACACACGTGTGCCCTTGACATGAAAGCAGTAGTCAGCCTATGTGAGCATATGCTGGGGGCGGGCAGGGAATTATTGGAAGAGAAGAAGGGAAACAAGAGAAGACAATGGGGGAAATAAACACAAATTAAGTGCACTGATTTTCTGTATGAAAACAATGTCAGATCCTATTATTTTGTGTGCTCACCTGCTATTTTTTAATTAATAAACAAAGCAGGGTGGAGAACAAGGCAGTCAGCAAGCAGTCATTCTGAACAGAGAAGCAACAAGCAGACACTCTCGGTTATGAGGGAATCGGGGGAATGAGGCACCAGCGAGCCTTCTCAGTGAGGAAGCAAAGGGGAGAGACGGTCCTAGATGATTAAATACAACCACTCAAGAAACTGCCCAAATTAGGGAATCCGTGATGCGAAAGGCACAGTAAAAGGTACTAGCAGTAAACACTGAATCCAATTAAATACAGAATGAGGACAAACCCTCGGGAGTAAGTGAATGCAAATCAGAACACAGATGCTATAAACCCAAACAAATTAAAAAATCACAGACAAGATACGGGCACACTAAAGCATCTCATTGCCTGACAGGGGTTCATCCAAACCCCAAAATCCCATTGAGTTCTCTCTCTCTCTCTCTCTCTCTCTCTCTCTCTCTCTCTGTGGCAAAGTCTCTTTATGTAGGCCTGTACTATGTACACCAGGCTGCCACGAACTTGCCTTAATCCTCCTGCCTCTGCCTCCTGAGTGCTCAGATTATAGGTGGATATCCGTATGTCTTACTTTCCATTAGTTTCCATCCTCATTGTTGCTTTCTAGACTAGAATGATATTTGAAGGACTTTCATGATTATTTTAATTACATGTATGTGGTAGGAGTAGGTACACGTATGTGGGGGGAGTTGCCTTTGAGACTAGAGATGTCTGATGTTACTGGCAGTTATGAGCCTCCCGACACGGATCCTAGGAACCAAAACTGGGGCCTCTGCAAATGTAGCATGTGCCCTTAGCCGCCATCATCACGCTAGACCGCCGGAATGGTTTAATGTACCTTCACACTGGGAAATTGATCATTAATGTTCATTCATTTCAGCGTCTCTCCTTCCTTCTGCTAACGCTCAGGTAAACCCAATGCTTCTTAATTTTTTTGTTTATTAATATATGTGAATGTGCGATGTGTGTGTATGTATGTGTGCATGCAGGTGTGTGTGTGTGTATGTGAGTGCATGTGTGTGCGCACACATGTGTATGTATGTGTGTGTGCTCATGATTGCCACGAAAGTCAGAGGACAAGTCAGTTCTCTCCTTCTGCCTTTCCGTGACTCCGGGATCGAATTCAGTTCCTCAGGCTTGAGCAGCAAGTGCCAGCCCTCCCTTTAAAACGGTTTTTTAAGCACATGTAGCGTCATCATGTCACTGAAAAATGGTTCTATGTATTATATATACACATGAAATATGTACATGTCTAGAATATCTTTGTCAGCTGTTACTCACAGGTTATTTTTGGTAACAACAAACGCTCCTCCTTATTATGGTCTCGCTATGAGTCAAGCGCCGTCTTCAAGCCCTTCCCATGAATCATCCGACTTGGAAGGAGTGAACACAATCGTCGTTCCCTTTTACAAGTGGGGAACCTGGAACGTGGCGATGCGTCCTGCAGTTTACACGCTGGCAATTGGTTGGGCAAAGAGTCAAAACCAGTAGCCTGGGCTCTAGAGTCTGTGCATTGATCGTTGCTATACACTGTTCTTCGTAACAGGCAGGTCACTGGTGGTTTTCGAGGTATTTGAAATTTTCATTGATGATGACATGTGACCTTTCTTTAAGGTCAAGGCTAATGAGATGGCTCGGTGGGTGAAGGCAGTTGCCCCAAACTCCAGCACCCTGAGTTTCACTCCCACGGATTCACATAGTCAAAGAAGCAAAGGCCAATGTTGCTGACCTCTGATGGCCAACACTCACTGTGCTGTGGTCACATACGTGTATGCTCTTGTGCACACACACACAAATATTAAATAAATAAATAAAAACCTGTTTAAAGGTTTTATGTTTAAAGGGTCCATTATTAAACAACAAAAAATGGGAGGGGGGGAAGCCTGTCTACTCCTGCATGTGACCCAAGCTCACAGAGCAGAGCCAAATAATTTTTGTTCCCCTCCTCCCACCAATCCAGGCAGGCTCCTTGGAGGAGTTGAGGAGGAGGCTCAGCAGACTAACTCATTCACAACCCACCCAGGCTTTGGAGCAATAGATAGGCTGAAACTTGCAAAAGGATGAGATTTTTTTATGGGCTCCATGTGAATTAGCAGGAGGCAATAAGCCTCCTCAGTCCCCGCGGGTAGACAGCAAGCACAGGAGAAGAGGCCAAGAGGCCCCGGGGCACACACTCTCAGGAACCCAGATTAGAGCACCTCTCAACAATTGACCCAACTGACACAGCTTCATTTGAAATGACACAGTTTAACCAGCATCAGCCACTCCTCACCCAAGCACAGTATCGGTATAATAAGGGCAGAAACGGAGAGCAGCTCCCCGGAGACTAGAGGAACATCTATTTTGTGTCACCTGGGAATGGCACCCTCCTACAGTCCCATCTCTTTGACAAGGATTCTAAAGTCCCTCTGTCACTGTCACTCACCCACAGAATCAATGACTAAAGAGGAAAAGGGCCACAAATGCCCAGCCCGTGAAACACGGAGACAGAGAGGGGCAGAGCAAGATAATAAATAAAGCAAGAGCCTGGAGGGAAGAGCTGCTTTGTCAGAATATAAATATTTCCCTTCCCCTTTTATCTTTAATGTAGTGTGAGAAGCTTATTAAAGGGAAATGCCTCCCGTCCCTGGAGCCCTTGCAGGAGCTTGTGGGAAGCTGCGGCTGGCCTGGCCATGCTTCTAAACTCTTCCCGGCTGGAAGCAAGTGGAAAATGCAGAGGATAAAGAAGGACTGGGGAAGAAAGGGGAAGCCATTGTGGCCATTAGGATCCTTATCTAGATGGGCCTGGTGTCATGTTAAGTTAATCACTAGAAGCCACTAAGAGACTGAGGCTGGAGAATGCCTATTTGCTCAAAGATTGGACCTCAGATTCAGAGAGATGCACTGCTAAACTTACCCTCTGAACTGCTAGAGGGCAACACCCAGGTTTAGACATAGGGGAGTTTGTCCTCTGGGGTGAGCAAGGGAGTCCTGTGGGTATCCTCAGAGGATCCTCAAGGCTACACACTCTCGTGAAGCCCAGTAAGTGTGTAAGTTTGAATGGCTTTCTACGAGGCTGTGATGATTCTGTTTAACACTGTCAGTATCTATAAGGACACAGGGCCTGGTCCACATGGCTTTGAAGAACGGTCCATGAACACATGCATTGAAACACAATGTAGAGGGTTTTTTTTCTGTTCACTATTTCTACTGCCTTTCTAAGGGGCCTTCTCTTCTGGGTCGGGATTTGAGTTCTCCCAGGCTTTGGGATTGCTAACATTTGGAGATATTCAGCCATAGGGTCACAGAAGGACAGGAAGAAAGTCATTCATATACCACGTGCCACAGAGAGCTGACCGCTAAGGGTCAAAGAGAAGAGCTAAAATTTGCTGCTAGAAGGGGTGCCTATCATCTCATTTGTCTTGATAGTTCTCCCAAGAGAGCTGGCCCTGATAGCTTCTCTGCCATTGTCCCCTCCATCCCACCCCAGACCACACACCCACGCATGCATCCTGATTTTGTCAGTGTCTTGAGTGGAACAGACTTTTTTTTTTTTTAAGTCTGCCTTTTCTAGATCATCAATGCTTGGACCTCATCAAGGGTCTGGAGCATAGGTACCATCATCAATCATTCCTGATGCAGAACCTCTTTACATCCCATTCGGTCGTCCACCCTCCCCATTTTTGATGTCTTTTTGGATCTCATACGCACTCATTTTTAGTACAGTCCCTTTACCCATGGAGTTCCATTAAGTTGGACTAAGACCACACTACGAAGCGGCGGCCTCGAGTCATTGCTAATTCCGACGCACTCCCGTTCTCAGAACCAATCACATCTTACAGCAATGTCTGAGTGACAGGCAAGCCTGTGATTCAGGGATGGTGGAGGAGAAAGCTTAGCTGGTTCCCAGGGAGTTCCTCACTCATCCTTCTAAACATTGCCTGGGAGCTATTTGAGCTACCTGATTTAGCATCCCTTTTCCTGCTCAAGGTCACCGGCCTCCTCTGGGCCTCATCTGCACTGGAAGGTTGGAACCACGAGAGGGCCTATTTCCAGGGTTCCCACAAACCATGCACAGGAGGAGGCCAGGGGGAGCAGGGTAGTACATATGTATCTGAGGGGCAATCGTGTGAAAGAGGGATTAAATATGTTCTATGAAAATCAATGAAGCCTTGAGGAGACAGACTTCAGTTCGATGTGATGAAGGACTTTTTAACAACTAAAGCTGTCTTAAATGAAGTGAGAGCCTTAAAGATAGCCCTCCCTTCATGGAGTTCAGGTGAAGGTGAGGTCTCACTAGGCAGCATGGCTCATTGGCCAGCAGTATATACACCTGATACTTGGCAATGTGATTGCATGGCACCACTTCTGGAGTCAAGAGTGCCCAGGTTCGAATTCCAGGCCCAAAGGCCACTAACTTCACAATCTTGAGAAAATCTTTCAGCCTTTCTAAAATGCCATTTCTGTGTGTAATATATACATATTTACCTACACACACACACACACACACATATAAAAACACATTACAAGGAATGGGGTATAGTTTACTGGAAGATTAATTATTTTTAATTGACGTACAAGGGGCCCTAGGTTTGATCTCCAAGAACACAAAATACATATTTGTATTTTTTTTAACAAAGTGCTAGAGAGCTCAGCAGTTAAGAACACTCTTCTAAAAGCCCCAGGTTCTGTTCCCGGCACCCACATGGCTGCTCACACTCTTCTGTGACTCAGGGTACAGGAGATCATGGACCCTCATCTTGCTTCCTTGGGGATCCAGGCACACAAGTGGTGCACAGACATATATGTAGCCAAAACAGATACACACAGAAAATTAAATCAAAACATATTAGGAGGCTAGAGACACAGCTCAGCTGTTGCTCTTGCAGAAAACGCAGATTTGATTCCCGGAACCCACACAGTGGTTCATGGCCACCCAT
The DNA here is from genome assembly GCA_004026605.1 of Ondatra zibethicus. Lineage (NCBI taxonomy): Eukaryota > Metazoa > Chordata > Mammalia > Rodentia > Cricetidae > Ondatra > Ondatra zibethicus. The sequence continues at coordinate 6,792 of PVIU01015211.1, forward strand.
GACTCCAGTTCCAAGGGATCCAAACCCATTTCTGGCATCCATGAGCACCAGGCATACATATGATATACATACATGTGTGTAGGCAAAGTACTCATGCATAAAATAAAATGCTAAAAAATGTTCTGAAAGCATATTAGGGCTGGATGTGATGGCACACACCTTTAATCCCAGTAGTTAGGGGGCAGAGACAGGCAGATCCCTGTGTAGGCTCAAAGCCATCCTTGTCTACACAGCAAATTCCAGGCTAGTCAGGCCTACAAAGTGAGACCCTGTCTCAGTGTGTGTGTGTGCATGCATGTGTGTGCACATGCTCGCACACGTATGTGCACGCATACTGGAATCAGCAAGGTGGCTCAGTGGGTAAAGAAAGGTGCTTGCCACTAAGTCTGACAACTTGAATTGGATTTCCACCGATGTCTCACCTCTGGCCTCTACACAGATGCCATGGTGTTCACACAGGTGTGCACATAAATAAATAATAATGAATGAATATGTAATAACAAAAAAATTAAACCATATTAAACTTTCTGGGCAATTGTGAGAGTTTTTTGTTGTTGTAGTTTGTTGAATTTTTCTTTTATACTACCAAAAGAACCTACGGGGTGGAAAGAGGGTTCAACAGTTGAGAGCACTGGCTGCTTTTGCAGAGGGCCAGAGTTCAGTTCCCAGCATCCATGTGGCAGCTCACAACCATCTGTAACTACAAGTCTAGGGGGCCTGGTGCCCTCTTCTACCTGCCATGTGCTCGTGCATGCATGAGGTGCACATACATATATTCAGGCACACACACATACACATAAAATAAAACATTTACTTTTAAATTGTGTTTTTTCTTAATAGTAGGATGGTGTTTTAACCTTCAGCTACTCAAAGCCTTTACTGGTTTATAGAAGTCTGGGATAAGAGGTCCTTCTGTATTTCTGTTGCTTTCATTGGTTAAATAAAGAGACTGCCTTAGCCTTTTGATAGGGCAGCCCTTAGGTTGGTGGAGTAGACAGAACGGAATGCTGGGGAGAAAGGAAGTGTGGCAGATGCCATGCTTCTCTGGCCCAAGATGGACACTGGTTAGACTAATGCCGGTAAGCCACATCCTCGTGGTGAATACAGATTATTAGAAATGGGCTGAATCAAGATGTAAGAGTTGGCCAAGAAGAGGCTAGAACTAATGGGCCAGGCAGAGTTTAAATGAATGCAGTTTCTATGTAATTATTTCGGGTATAAGCTAGCTGGACACCGGGAATGCGACCCGTTCCTCATTACTACAGAAGTCAAAACAGAATACCTGCCATTTTTTACTTACTAAAACATGAAATAGCATTTTTGCAACTTAATGGTTTGTTTTTGTTTTCTTTGCTAGGGATAAAACCCAGGGCCTTGAATATGCTCAGCACGCACTGTCTCAGTGAGCTCCTCGCTCAGCTGTGATTAACTGATGGACGTGTCTGAAGGATGGTCAGCTAGAATTTACACACAGGGGAGATCATAGCGATCAGCACAGGGACCACTGACCAGAACCTTGTAATGGGGCAGGTTAGGCTTGACCCCTATAATAAACCTGCACACATATATAAACACAAACTTCAATGTTGAAACATTCAAAAACTGTGAGGCATTTTTAAACTAAGAGTATTTTAAACTAACACATTTAACTGCACGGTGTAGGGAGGAAAGGGTAGAAAAATGAAGATTATTAAGCCTACAGATACTTACGAAACACCTGATAGTGCCCAGACTCCTGGGTACAAGATGGTTTTGATGCAGGTGCTGTTGCCAGAGCTCACCAGACAGCCAGTAACCGGTTCTGGCTTTCCCTTTGCAAATACGTCACCAAGACCAGCCACCTTCACCAGCTTTCCCCCAGGACTCCCAGATGCCACCCCCATCCCCATCACCGCAAGGCCCTGAGCTAAGGGCAGCACTCCACGGGTGGTGCCAATCGAGACTGCTGCGTTGGTGCTCGCGAAATGAAACGGGTCGGACAGTAATTGAGGCAAGATGACCGCGGTGAGCATAGACAACTGCAACATCGCTTTTCTTCATTTTCCATGAGGTCAGGCTCAGAGGAGCGGCGCTGTTCTAGCCTAGGAGTGAAACCAGGATTTTGGTTTTCCTTTATTTTTATGTAACACGGTCTTTGGTGCCAAGAGACCTAAGCCTAAAACGGACATGAGTGGAAATAAACACGGAAGACCGGAAATATCTTTTCTGCGGGGTTTAAGCATTCAGATTGGAAAAAGAAATCTTCCTCTTCAACAGCTCTTGCAGGCTGCAGCAACTCACAAACATCCATTTCTGGGGGGGTGGCTATCGGTTCATCAGAAATATTCACACAGAGGGAAGCCCAGCTTTGCTCTGCCCAGTCATCCCTCCAAAGTTGTCAGTCTTGGCTGCACACAGAGCAAGCTGGTGGCCTTCTGGGGAGCCACAACCCTCCATCTCCTGCTTTCCTATGGACTGACCTTTCATTGATCATTTTTACAGCCTGTCCAGCTCACTGTGCCACCTCGTCACAACCCAGGAGACAGGTGCTGGTGCAATTACTACCACTTTGCAGGTGGGAAAACGAAGGCCACGAGGAGTAACTTGTTCAAAGCCACATAGCTGACAAGCTGCTAAATAAAGATTCAACTCCATAAAACCTGGGTTTTCAGACATACCTACAAAGAGTGCAGGGGAGGCGGTCCCCAGTGGACCACACGAAACCCTCCTGGGCTGTCTTCTCTCCAGTGGTAAAACAGAGCTTTCGAAATAGTTGGTGGGAGAATTCTCCCAGCCTCCTAGCAGAATTAGAAACGTGAGCTGGTCACCACGGGAGGTGGCCTATAAGCTTTACAGCATCCTGGACCTGTGATGTCCACTGGGACAGCTGCGGAGGTGCTAGACAGAAATGCAACCTCATCTCCGGGAGCACCTGAGCTGTTGACTGTTTCTCTTCATTCTGTGGGGGCTTTGTCCAGGCCAGATACACTGAGGCAGCTCTGACTCTTCCGGGCGGGCTGAATTTCAAGCTCCTTTCCTTCCACACCTACCCCCTACCCCCTTCTTATTCAAGGAAAGACTGGGTTCAAAGCTTGTTCCTCTGTGTCGGCAGGATCCCAGGCCTCCCTACAGCTTGGTACCCTCATCTGTAAAGTGGGTTAAATAACGAGTACCAGTGGATGAAGGTTCAGGCAGTGAGGGATGAGGGTTCAGCAGGATGTCTTCGGCATGGTGAGCATTAAATAAATGTTAGCAGTTCATAAAAATAGTACAGATCCAGCTAGCCCCAGACGCTGAAGTCGGTCAGCTGGCTCACTCCCAACTGCTCAACTGGGATTTAAGCTAGGACATCACCATCCCAGGGTGCCAAAACAAAGCAGAACCAATACGGTCTTTAGAACTAGGGCTTTAAAACGGGGGTGGGGGGTATCTCTTGGGGCCAGGACGAACTTTGTAAATGGACGGCTGGGAAGAGGAGGAGTGAAGTTTCACAGGGAGACCAAAGCGCCTTTTGCCGAAGTGAGAAGTCTGTCGCAGTTTTTTGTTTACCTCCTCTCTAGCTGTTTCCTCTGCCTCCTGGGCTGTCTTGCCTCCCCCTCTCTGCAGAAGCTCTTCTTCACGGGTCTGCCAGAGGCCACAGGAGCAGGCGGCAGCGCCTTCCCCAGCTCAGACACCAGCAGAGACAATCCCTCCTTCCTCGGCGAAAGTTCTCCTAACCCCTTCGCTGGCCCTTCCGGTCCACCTCTGGCGACTGCAGGCAGCAAGCAGAACAACCACCCTCACCAACTTCTTTGCTTATATCCGGGCAAAAGCCACCCTGATAAAAACAGGGGCTGAGGAACCTAAACATGTGGGTTTAATTGCAATGCTTTCTGTCAGCCCTCATTTTACACCTTGAGCTTCAGCGTTCTTACCTGCAAAAGAAATTGAGAATTCGTGGCATTTCAGATTCCTTCTGAAAAACAACCCTCCTGAGTCATTTCTTAATGCAGCCCTTCCTTTTTGATTTCTTTTATTCGTTTCTTAACATTTTTTTACACTTATTTATTTTGCGTGTATGTGCGTGGCACCCGTGGCCGTGCACGCCACAGCACGTGAGTGGCAGTCACAGGACGGTTAGAGGGAATCGGTTTTCTCGGTCTACGAAGTGGGTTTCAAAGGATGGGATTCAGATTTGGTGTCAAATGCCTTTACCCGATGAACCATCTCACTGGCTCCTAAATACATATTTTCAAATCAGTGAGGGAGGCCATGAGTTCTTCTTACATGATTTTCAACTCGAATTGGGCCATAGTAAGACATTGGCTCAATCATTTATTGGGCACTCCCCACCCCCGTGGACCTGGTACAGCAATCCACTGTAGTCAGTGCCCCCCCCATTTAAGTAAACTTTTGTGACTAGCAATAAACAGAATAACTGGTGGGTGAGGCATGGAATTCAATGCAAACACAGATTCCTCAACATATTAATAAGAGTAAACGAGGAAATAAAGGGCTTCTGTATTCCCACTAGTCAGCATTCAAATAAAAGTCACCTTAGCCAGCTTGCACCTTCAAAGCTAAAGCTAGCAACACACCACAGAGCGCTTCCTGCTAAAGTCACAAGGAAAGACCAAGTCAGGGAGGGACCAAGATTTTCACACGTAGAGGAGGAAATCTCAAAGCTCTCTCCAGTCTCCTTCCGCCCTCTCGGTCACTCTTCAACCGGCCACCTCCCCTAGGGGGACAGCGCCAGGTCACGCCCCCTACTCCTGCTCAGGTGAAGCCATCCTCAAATCACAATGAGGGGCAGCCAAGCTGTAATGATCTGTGTTTATTTAGTAAATGGTTTGATTGCCCTCATTTGTGGAGATTAAGGGTTAATTTCCCAACTGCAAAGAGAACCGATTTCTCCAAGGGCAACCCCATATAATTAAGAGGAAAGAAACCAAAATTCAAATGACTCCTCACTTGCTCCAGCACCACCCCACTCCTTCCCACCCTATCTTGGTCTTTGGGGGAGGAGGGGTGTCCTCTGCCAGGTATTCAAAGCCTTGGGTTCTCTGAGTTTTCTGAGCAAGGATTTGGTAAACAAAGGCTTAGGAATTCTTAGCCTCCTTCAAACTGACGTCTGGCGAATTTGAGATCAACAGTTTCTCTCTCCTGCTCCCCTGGCTTTGCCAAGCAAATGTTTCAAGGTTTCACCGTTTTTTAATCGAGGAGTCAAAGCACTTTGTCTACACCTTAATTGAAGAGACTGGCTCTAGAAGGTTAAAGTGCTGTTTATAATAATAGGGAGGAGGCAGGGAAAGGAGGGGGAAGTGGAATCGAGGAAAGGAAGAAAAGCCAAGGCCACGTGGCCCTAAAGGGAACACCCAGCCCGTCTAGCGTGGACTTCCTGAGACAAATCACGTAGGCCCTGCTGACTTTTACGCTATACATCCCGACTGTTGGGAGTCCTGGCTTAGTCCAGAATACATAGAGCCGTATCACAAAACTTAGCTTCCTCTGTGGACAAGCTCCGGGGTGACCTTAGCCCCGTCGAGGTCTCTCACCCACCACGCAGCTCCCTGCCTGGGACTCGCTGCCCCTCGTGGCCCGCTGCAGCCACTCGGGGAACTGCGCCATCCCTGCCTGGGACTGGCTGCTCTCGGGATCCGCTGCCTGCCACCACTTCAGGGACCTGCGGCGTGGTCTCATGGCCTGCTGCCTGCTGCAGCCACTTGGGGATCCGCAGCATTTTTCCTTTTACCATTACAGAGGGAAGTAGGTTTTTAAACATTTAGTGCCTCTAGTGACACCCCTTTGAGGATCACCTTTCTCCCAACTCAAGCCAGTCAGTCCCCTCCCCAGGCCACTTGAGTTTGTGTCTCTCATGTCTATGTAAGATTTAGAAGAAACAGCAGCGCTTTAGGCCTCCGGTCTCAGGATACTGAGGCCTTTTGTCCCTACCTGTATCCTGTATATCTGCCTGTTGTAAATCCCCCCACCAAACCCGATATGCTGAACATCATATGACTGATGAACTGCACATTTGATTCAACAAAGCAAATATCCACCTCATGGATGCCAGAGCAGAAAAATAAAGTGTAATCCCTGCTGGGGTCACCAAGCAAGAAGGGAACCGAAGCATTAAAGTGGATGCAATACAGGTTTGATACACTGTGGCCAAATAGGTGTAGGGTTGGCTATGACTATCCAAGGGTGTTCATCAGTACAACATGGTATTGGAGATCCTGACGCCTGCCTCTCACTCCTTTCCCAAGTTGTAGGCACCAATAGAAGGGAAGGAGGTCATATCTATTGTGTTTGTAGCGTAGCGCACCCAACAAAGGATTGCTGTCACCCCCAACCAGAGTCAGAGGCTACCACAATGGAGGCAAGAAAGGAAGCCTAGTGGATCCTATGCGCAGCCAAAGACTTTGGCCCCATTGCTTTGGAAAAAGAAGTTGAAGGACAATAGCAGCCCCCACATCACGTTGAGGACGGCCTTAGCAAATGTATTTCTCCGCACAGCCCAGGAGAAGCAGTCTCTCCTGAGCTTTTACAGATCATTTACAGTCAATACATTGATTGCAATCCTATTATATTTTTCTGTTTTGGTTTGGCTTGTTTGTTTTTATGTAGAAGGTTTGATGTGTCCCAGGCTAGCCTTGAGCTTGCTTTGCAGCAGGGTAGGACCTTGAAATTCTGATCCTCCTGCCTCGACATCCTGAGTACTGTGGTTACGGATGCTAGGCTACCATGCCAGGTCTTAGGGAATCTACCCTGGGACTTTGTGTACGCTAGGTAAGCCCTAACCAACCAGCTACATCCCCAACCCTATTCTCAAGATCTTCATCCCCCAGTCTTCTCTTCTTAAAAGGCCTGATTCTTGCCCCTCCCTAATCTCCTCTCCCTTTTTCTTCCTTCTCCTCTCCCTTTGCCTTTTTTGTCTTTCCTTCTATTGTTCCTGCTGCTACCACTGAATCATGCTCCACCTGCCCAGTTGCTCTGCAACCTTTGCCTCCCCCAAGCTTCTACTCCTCCTTGACATTTGCCTTCCCTGTTCACTGGATCTTTAAACTCAGGCTCTAATTTAGGTGGATCTAATTAGATGACCGCTCTGTATCCAGCAGACACACCTGTCAGGCAGTGGTGTCATGACAGACAACCTCATGGCTGGGTCACACCATCTATTCATGACTCAATCTGTGAGGTCAGGGTTCATGTGGTCCAAGGATGGCCATGTCAGCCTGAGGAAGTGAACTGTGGGAGGAGCAGCTGTTACATTTCAGAATAGCAGCAGAGAACTTGAGCCTCATAAATAAGATCCCAGAAACCAGCATCACATCATCCAACCAGTCACTTGTCCGGGCCTCCCCCTTCTCCTTCTCTCTCTTGTCTCTCTCTCCCCCTCTGTGTCTTTCTGTCACTCTGTCTCTCTTCCTCCCACTCTCTCTGTCTCTGTCTGTCTCTCTCTCTTACACACACACGTCTCTGTCTCTCTCTTTCCTCTCTCTCTCACACACACATCTCTGTCTTCCTCTTACACACATACACACATCTCTCTCTCTCTCTCTCTGTCTCTCTCTCCCCCTCTGTGTCTTTCTGTCACTCTGTCTCTCTCTTCCTCCCACTCTCTCTGTCTCTGTCTGTCTCTCTCTCTTACACACACACATCTCTGTCTCTCTCTTTCCTCTCTCTCTCACACACACATCTCTGTCTTCCTCTTACACACATACACACATCTCTGTCTCTCTCTCTCTGTCTCTCTCTCCCCCTCCCTGTCTTTCTGTCACTCTGTCTCTCTCTTCCTCCCACTCTCTGTCTCTGTCTGTCTCTCTCCCCTCCCTGTCTGTCTGTCTGTCTCTCTTACGCACACACACACACAGACACATCTCTGTCTCTCTCTTTCCTCTCTCTCTCACACACATGTCTCTGCCTCTCTCTTTCTCTCACACACACATCTGTCTTCCTCTTGCACACATATACATGTCTGTTTCTCTCTCTTTCGCTCTCTCACACACACACCTGTCTTTCTCTTACACACACGTCTCTGTTTCTCTCTCTACACACACACGCACACACACACCACATCTCTGTCTTCCTCTTACACACATACACATGTGTCTGTTTCTCTCTCTCACACACACACACCACATCTGTCTTCTTCTTACACACATACACATGTCTCTGTTTTCTCTCTCTCTCTACACACACACGCACACACATGCACACGCGCACATACACGCACACGCACACACACTACTCCCTTACGGTTCTCATGTTTCCAACCTTCCTTTCAAAAATATAATCAGGCAGAATGAGGACCTGGACGATGGAGGACATTCTGTAAGGTATCAGTGACATGTGCCTGGTTTGGAATTGGAGACTAGATCAGAGGTTCCCAAGCCTGACTAACTCAGAAGAATCACCTAGTGAACTCTTAAAAGAATTGAATCTCCAAGTCCCATACCAGAGATTCTGACCCAACCTGTCTGAGGTGGCCTCAGGTTTCCAAATCTCCTCTCCCTTCCTTTCTCCTCTCTTTTTCCTTCCCACCCATCCCCCTCCTCTCCTCTCCCATTCTTTCCCTCCATCCCCTTTTCCTCTTTTTTTTTTTTTCAGATGATTCTGGTGACCAGCTAGGTGTGAGCACCATTGTTCTAACTTCACTCTTCTAGAAGATTCTTTGGGGCTTTCACTACTGCTACTATGAATCTTTTGTTTCCTGCTGTTCTCTTCCTAACTCTTTGCTGGTAGGGCCTGCATTCTCTCAGAGGGATAGCCTAAAAAAAAAAAAAAATCACCGAATTTCTTGCCTGTCTTAGTGGCCAAGAGTGAAGTTAGAAGCCCACTAGGCACCGGGCGGTGGTGGCGCACACCTTTAATCCCAGCACTCGGGAGGCAGAGGCAGGCGGATCTCTGTGAGTTCGAGACCAGCCTGGTCTACAAGAGCTAGTTCCAGGACAGGTTCCAAAGCTACAGAGAAACTCTGTCTTGAAAAACCAAAAAAGAAAAAAAAAGAAGCTCACTAGGGCAGTTTCAGCATTGGGAACTAATTGTTCCTTGGAAAACCAGAATAAGCTGATAGGCTCTCCCAAGTGGGCTAAAAGGATGTGAGTCCAACACTCAAGGCCATCACTAACTTAGGCTTGATATTCCAAGGCCTGATATCCCCAAGCTCCTCTGAACAGAGATTAGCCATGCAGTGGCTTTATGCCATGGAGTGCAGTGCAGATTGGAGCTTTAGTCTAGGCCTGACTGCTGTGAAAAGGAATCTCTAGGGTTATTATGAAATTAGACATATCATACTTATGGCACCTGGCACTGTATAAACAGTGGTCATTATATTTTAAATGTGACTATTTGGCCGCTCAAAACAATAGGAAGGGAAGTTCTATAAACCCATGCGTGTCCTAGAATAGCTCTTAGGGCTACCTGTGTACGTATTGTTTCAAGACCAAGCTCACTGACAGCATGGTGGCTCGATACCCACAATGGCAGCAGTATGTGAAAACTCGAGTTTGAGAAAGGTACAGACCAAGGCCTTTCTTCCAGACAGTCATTACAAACAACATCCAGCAGGATACAGACCGCTGAAAAAAAACAAAAACAAAAAACCAAGCCGGGCGGCGCATACCTTTAATCCCAGCACTCGGGAGGCAGAGGCAGGTGGATCTCTGTGAGTTTGAGACCAGCCTGGTCTACAAGAGCTAGTTCCAGGACAGGCTCCAAAGTTACAGAGAAACCCTGTCTCGAAAAAACAAAAACAAAAACAAACAAAATAACACACACACACACACACAAAAAAAAAAACAAATAAAAAACCCAACTTACCAACTTCAGCAAAGAGCCAGAGCCACAAATACACTGCTAAATGGGCTTTTTATTTCATCTTGCGCATCATATAACCAAACCAGAGTGCTGTCCTGATGATTTTCTTGTGGGTGGATCACAAGCATTATATCACCAACTCCCTCCACACACTGGAGGGAACGAGGGAGGCTAGGTGACTTGCCTGAGGCAGGTCAGGAAATCTGTCCTGAAAAGCAGAGCCAAACCAGTCTGCACTGGCCACTTGGGCCCTCATCCCACACCTTAGCACCTTACAGAGTCACGCTGGGATGCAGGTAGCAATTACCCACAATGCTGTCACCTCCTAACCCAGATGACCCAAGTCTCTCTCAGACTGTGTTCCTGATCCCTGGAGCGATCTTCTTACTCTGCACCAGGGATCTCCCCAGAACTGTTCAACATTCTTTTTCCCTTTGCCCAAAGATGTGTCCTTGAAAACAGTCCTCCAGGGTCAGGGTTCTGCTCTGATTGTAACAGATACAAAGTGGTGCTGTCGCGGATCAGCACTGTGTTCTTATTCTCAGACTGGGCCCAAAAGCTGTTTCTCTTCCTGTCCTCATCTTGACAACCCTCTGACAAAGAAGAAATGACCTTCACAGGAGGGACCCAGACCAGCATCCTTCCGCTCCCATGAGTTTCCTACACCTTACCGTAATCTCCACTGCCTCTTAAGTGAGGTCAATCTGGGGACTTTTCTCTAATGGACACAAATATGGCAAAAATCACAGATTGTCACTTCAGGATTTGGTGGCTTCCCTCAGGAGGGTCATAGTCTAGGTCATTCTTCTCTCCCTTTCTCTCGCGCTCTCTCACGAGCTTTCTCCCCTTCCAAGCTTTTGCTCTCAGGAGAGGTATGGATGGAGAGCGAGCAACTGATGGCTTTGGCCACCACCTGAGGCCTGGCCAGATGTCATTCGAGTTTGAAAGAGGGTCCTTCAGTGAAGTCGTGACTAACACCCTGCTTGCGATGAGGACATGGACTCTAAGCCAAGGCGAGCTAAGCGCACCCAGATTCCTGACACTTAGGAACTGTGAGATACCAAGTATTTGCTATGTCTAAGCTGCTGAATAGGGGGACTACTTGTTACACAACAATAAATAAAACTCTTAGCCAATGAAGAAAATGTTGGTCCAACAGATTCAACCCCTGAATCCGCTACATAAATCATTTCTGCCAACAAACCAAACATGAAGAACACTGTTACAGTATGGATTCTCTCTTCTTCAATCTGGATATCTTTAACTTCCATAACATTTGAAAGCACTTTAAAGATTAAAAAAAAATTTTGGATGGAGAAGAAGCCAACACACTAAACTAAAATGAACACAAATTGATGTCAAGCTGGCAGCTGGAGATCTCAAAGTTTCAGCGTTGTAATATCAAAACTGTCTGATAAAGGAGAGGCCAGAAAGAGAAGTGTGTGTTCCAAGATGCCCTTCCTGGTCTTTCACGAACAATTCTTGCAGCCAGAGTGTCATTACCACCACAGGACTGCGGCACCACGTGGCCATTTTCAAATCTGCCCTGACATCAGAATGCCATTCGGGCTAGATAAACCCGGGACTTAGCCAAAATAAGTAGTACTTGAAAAGATGGTGCTAATGACTACCACTGCTGTCTTCGGGGCCATATATGACAATGATGTGAAGAAATAAAGGCCTTTGTTATTTTAAAGGGCAGGGACAATTGGAAGTTTTGCAGCCGACAGTTTGAAAATTTTCCACCCCTGGCTTTCCAAAGAAGATACCAGTAAGAGGCTTTGGGAGCTGGGTGTGGGAGGTGTTGCTTGGAAAGAAAATTAATCCTGGGGAGAATGTAAACCAACACTGCACACTTGCCAGAGAGTCCAAACAGACTTGGCTCCCTACATTAGGAACCTAACTTTTCTGCTCCACTCCTTTAGAACATGGCTCCTTAACACCATAGCATTTTTGGTTTTGTTTTTTATCACAACAATTGACATCAGGCAAGCGTAGAAAGTTACAGCATTGCCTCTCACAACTGTAGTCTTTTTCTTTCTCTCTCTCTTTTTATTGTGTGTGTGTGTGGGGGGGTGTTATTTGAATCAGCTCTCTGGTTGTCCTGGAATTCACTATGTAGCCTGGCCTTGAGCTCAAGGAGATCTAACTGTCTCTGCCTTCGCAAGTGCTGGGATTAAAGGCGCTCAATACTACCTACACCCGTCCCAAACAGTAAAACCTTCTTTCCGTGGAGTAATTCTGAATTGAAATTTTCTTTGTTTGGTTTGGTTATTGGTAGTATGAAGGATTGAATCCAGGGCCTCTCATGCACTAGGCTTTTTTGCTCAATAACGAGCTAAAAGCCCCAAGCCCAGACTGAGTATTGCTTTTATTGTTTTAAATCATCTTTAAAAATAATCTCCCCACTCCAACTCCTAAACTCTACCTTTGCTTCTCTACTACTTCTGCGCTTATCTGCCTGGGAGAGAGCCAAAGGATGCACAAGGGTGGCATTCCTCCTCTAAGATTGGGTTCCTGCACCTCATGGGTACATCACTTTAAAAATATCGCATTTCCTTATTCTATCCTGGCACATCCCACCCGCTCTTCCACCATCACTATTTTGGTTGCCTAACGTCAGAAGTTGCCTGTCTGGGACCAGAAGGATGAGCAGTTCATCAGCTGACTGGGTTCAGTAGCATTTGAGGCAATGTTCTAAACTGTTGGTTTTCATTTTATTTGACGACAGTGTTTGGTATTTCTCTCAATAAGCAGAGATGAGTTAGCTCAGTGGCCTGATGAATAAGCACAGAAAATTGGATTCAAAGAGGAAGGACATTCTGAACCCCATGGGGAGAAGAAAGGAATCCAAGCCCCAAACCCTGCCACCCACACTCTCAATGACAAAGCAAAACAGATCCCATGCCTTTAATATCTCCCAACAAATATCAACACAACACAGAGGCAGGTGATAGGAAGGATGATTTAGAAAGCAGAAGATGATGTCTTGAAGAAAGTAGTTTAAAAAAAAAAGGAAAATGTTGTCTATTCATCCTTATTGCTTTGAGGCAGATATTCCTAAGGGGGAAATAATCAGGTATGAAGGGTAAACCTGATGGAAGGAAAGTGGTGATTTCTATTGCAGGCCAGATTGGGTGTGTGTGTGTCTGTGTGTGTGTGTGTGTGTGTGTGTGTGTGTGTGTGTGTGTGTGTGTGTGTGGTCAAGTGACACACTACCTTGTTCCAAGGAGCGCTGCTCTTTAGACCCACTAACCGGAGCACAAAAGAACTCCAAAGTGGAAGGAAAGATCTCAGCAAACCTCTGAGATAAAGTAAATAAAAGAAAATTACAAGAAACCCAACTTGGCTAGAAAAGGGAATCCAATTGTGTTAGATTTAAGAATCAGCGTTTTCCTATCCTGGAGGCAGTAGCTTGTGCCAACATTCAACATTCAAACTGATCAAAAATCCCTCAAGCACCAGCAACCAACCGAGACAGGCAGAAGGACTCAGCCAGGAACAACGTTTTTCAAAGAGAAGGACTGTCGAGACGACAGAGAGAGTCAACGATTCAGCTTGTCATTTCCCTGCACGGGAATTCATAATATTCATGATATTCCTTGCTGGCCCCTCTGAGAGGGCAGAGGCCCCTTAGTAACTTCCGACCCGTCCGGGGCAGTCAGACAACGCGCACCAGCTCCCAGTGCCTGGAGCAGGGTTAAGATTTGACCGAGAACAAAAGAACGCTTGCCAATCAGAAAACGCTACCCCAGAAGGAAAATAACCCCTCTTTGTGTCTCGAAAGCCCTTTAATTAGCAAATGCCCTGGTTTCTAACGCGCATTAAAACTTTTCTATGTAGATTTCAAATGGAAAGATCAAATGGTTGTTTCAGCAACGAAGATAAGGTCCCCGAAGGCCACACACCGCAGAGCGAAGGGAAAACAGGGCAACCGAAGGCGCTCAGTAAATCGTACAGGGAGTTCCGGGCCACTCCGTCTCAGGTTACTTTCCTAAGCTTTCCCCAGCGCTGCCTGAGTGTTCTCCAAACCCCACTGGAACCTCTCGGGCTCCCAAGGCTCCGGGCCGTGAGCGCGCGGGTGGGGGGGTTGGCTCTTGAGCCCCGTGCACCCCCAACTCTAGGCCCTCTCCTCCAAGGGTCTGCACTTCCTCCCGCAGCCAAGTCCCCACCTCGGCAGACTCGGGTTTCTCCTTCCAGGCGGCCCCCCTCTTTGTGACTGGGGGAGGGAGAGAGGGATTGCGGCTTCACGTGGTCGGCTGGGGTGTGGGGAGAAAAAAAGCGATCGTCGGTCGCACCCCCTTCTCGACCCACACTGATGCTAACCAAAAGCCTCCCTCCCAAGCCAGCCAAGGCTAACGTGACTCCGGATCACGTCTCCCAGCCCAAGGGCTGCGCTATTCTCAGCTTTTTGCCGAAGCCTTTGGCGAATGCGCCCTTCTGCTCAGGAATGTGTGTTTTAGGGTACCCGGAAGAGGAGCCAATCTTTCAAGCAAATTCCCTTTCTGGTGCGTTCTTCTCCCCTGAGCAAATTCTGGGTAAAACTTTTTCCTAACTTTTCTCTCCCGGTCCCCCGCCCCTCCCCTCAGGAATCCGCCCAGAGCGCTGCAGGCACCGCCTTTCTCGTTCCCTCGGCCGCCCCTTCCGACTTCCACCCAATCGGAAGGCGGCTACAGAGAAAACAAAGCAGGCGATTGGGCCTCCAGAGGGCTCGGGGCCCGCCCCTGGAGTGGTTTGTGAATGGGGGGAGGGGAGGAGGCGGGGCGGCCCGAAACCCTGCGAGCCCGACGCTTCTTCTAGCCACCAGCGCGACTCCCAGGCGTTACTCTGCGCTCCTTCCCCGGCGGGCGGCGGCAGACGCGGGGACTCGCGGGCCGGGACTGCGCGGGGCAGGCCGCGGGGTGCAGGAGCCTCGGCGCTTCCGATTCCGCGCAACCGGGTTTCCAAAAAGAACTCGCCCAGCTCTTAGCTCCTGAGCACGGATCGGACTCAAATTGAGAAACAGACGTTTGACTGTAACTTGGGGCCGACCTTCCCGGGGCTGAAAGAGGCTCGAGGTTCGGAGGAGGCGGCGGCGGCGGCGGCTCGCGGGGCCTCGAGGCGAGAAGGCCGAGCTGCACCGCCTCGGCGGCGGCCGGGGCGAGCAAGCGGGGACACGGGGCTCTGGCCTGGCCGAGGCCCGACTCGGTGTCGGAGACGTGGGCATCGCCTTGCGCCCCGGGCTCGAGAGACTTGGACAAACTTTGGAAGGTAACCGGAGACGCCTGTAGTCCGTGGCCGAAGAGAAAGCCGCACCGTTACGTCTCGGCGGGGAGGGTAAGGCGACACCCCCTCCCCCGATCCCCCATCCCAGACCCAGGAGTTTGAGCCCCTGGCGGCCGCGTGAGTGCCACGCGGAGGCGGTTGCGGCGCCCCCTCGGCTGGCGGCCTCGCCCCCGCCGTGCAAGCACCCTAGCGCCCTGGGCTCCGCGCCGCCCACGGCCCGGCCCCGGCGCCGGGAGGACTCTCATGCGCCCGGCGCGGCGCCTCCTCCTTGCATCCTAGCCGCTCCCCAGCGCCTCGTCTTTTTCCTCCAGCTGAGAACGCCACTGCACTCTCGGCCCGCGATGCGGGGCCCCGGCACTGCGGCGTCGCACTCGCCCCTGGGCCTGTGCGCCCTGGTGCTGGCGCTTCTGGGCGCGCTGCCCACGGGCACCCGGGCTCAGCCCTACCACGGCGAGAAGGGCATCTCGGTACCGGATCACGGCTTCTGCCAGCCCATCTCCATCCCGTTGTGCACGGATATCGCCTACAACCAGACCATCCTGCCCAACCTGCTGGGCCACACAAACCAAGAGGACGCGGGCCTCGAGGTGCACCAGTTCTACCCGCTGGTGAAGGTGCAGTGTTCTCCCGAGCTGCGCTTCTTTCTATGCTCGATGTACGCGCCCGTGTGCACGGTACTCGACCAAGCCATTCCTCCGTGCCGCTCCCTGTGCGAGCGCGCCCGCCAAGGCTGTGAGGCTCTCATGAACAAGTTCGGCTTCCAGTGGCCTGAGCGGCTGCGCTGCGAGAACTTCCCGGTACACGGCGCCGGCGAGATCTGCGTGGGCCAGAACACATCCGACGGCTCCGGGGGCGCAGGCGGCAGTCCCACCGCCTACCCTACGGCTCCCTACCTGCCAGACCCGCCTTTCACTGCGATATCCCCCTCGGATGGCAGAGGCCGGTGGTCTTTCCCCTTCTCCTGCCCGCGCCAGCTCAAAGTGCCCCCCTACCTGGGCTACCGCTTCCTAGGTGAGCGCGACTGCGGTGCCCCGTGTGAGCCGGGCCGTGCTAACGGCCTCATGTACTTTAAAGAGGAGGAGAGGCGTTTCGCCCGCCTCTGGGTGGGTGTGTGGTCAGTGCTGTGCTGCGCCTCGACGCTCTTTACGGTGCTCACCTACCTAGTGGACATGCGGCGCTTCAGCTACCCAGAGCGACCCATCATCTTCCTGTCGGGCTGCTACTTCATGGTGGCTGTGGCGCACGTGGCGGGCTTCCTGCTAGAAGACCGCGCCGTGTGCGTGGAGCGCTTTTCGGACGATGGCTACCGCACGGTGGCGCAGGGCACCAAGAAGGAGGGCTGCACCATCCTCTTCATGGTGCTTTACTTCTTCGGCATGGCCAGCTCCATCTGGTGGGTCATTCTGTCCCTCACTTGGTTCCTGGCAGCTGGCATGAAGTGGGGCCACGAGGCCATCGAGGCCAACTCGCAGTATTTTCATCTGGCCGCGTGGGCTGTGCCGGCGGTCAAGACAATCACCATCTTGGCCATGGGCCAGGTGGACGGGGACCTACTCAGTGGAGTGTGCTACGTGGGCCTGTCTAGTGTGGATGCGCTGCGGGGCTTCGTGCTGGCGCCCTTGTTCGTCTACCTCTTCATCGGGACGTCCTTCCTGCTGGCCGGCTTTGTGTCTCTCTTCCGCATCCGCACCATCATGAAGCACGACGGCACCAAGACGGAGAAGCTGGAGAAGCTGATGGTGCGCATCGGCGTCTTCAGCGTGCTCTACACGGTGCCTGCCACCATCGTGTTGGCCTGCTACTTTTACGAGCAGGCCTTCCGTGAGCACTGGGAGCGCACCTGGCTCCTGCAGACCTGCAAGAGCTATGCCGTGCCCTGCCCCCCAGGCCACTTCCCGCCCATGAGCCCCGATTTCACAGTCTTCATGATCAAGTATCTGATGACCATGATCGTGGGCATCACTACCGGCTTCTGGATCTGGTCGGGCAAGACCCTGCAGTCATGGCGTCGCTTCTACCACAGACTCAGCCACAGCAGCAAGGGGGAGACTGCGGTATGAGACCCGGTCTTTCCCCAACCCTTGCCTGTTCTACCTCCGTGTAGGAGAGGAGGCTTGGTAGGGAAAGAACTGCTGGGCGGGGACTTGTTTCTGTAGGCTACCCCCTCCTCCACTTAGCTTTAACGTGGAAATGAGAAGTTATTTGGAGGTGAGAAGAGATTTGGGGTGAGAGGTGATTTCGAGAGGAGGCCTGAGTGAAAAGTCAAAAGGCGGTGTGGATGGAAAGACTGCTGGCTAAGACTTGCAGGATGCTAACTGATGCTAACTGTGAAAGATAGGGGCCGGTAGGGCCATTAGGGAAAGGTTGAGATCAGCAGGGACTGGTGAGTTCTTCCGGGCGCCAGAGCTGAGCCAGGGCTGAGTCCTATCCCTGCTACGAGGCAAGCGGCTGTCCTCACTCCAGTGAGGCCGGGGGAGGGGGGAAGATAGCGCTGTCTGCAGCCTGGCTTTGTTGGGAAGATGGGGGGCCCCCTGTGGTGCCCTTGTCAAGCGGTGGTCAAACCATAATCTCTTTTCACTGGGGCCAAACTGGAGCCCAGATGGGTTAATTTCCAGGGTCAGACATTACAATCCTCCTCCCCGACCCCCTCCCGCCTGTTTTTCCTCCCCTTCTTTCAAGTCTAGTAAAATAAGCTTTTGGAAGGCCGGGGAAGCCTGCCTGCTAGAATCCTAACGCGAAGATGCAAAAGAAGACGGTAAAATTTCTGAGAGGAGACCGAGTGGTAGTCTGGTTCTGCTACTTTCTTCATTTTCTTGGGAAGGTGGGAGGCAGACAGAGAAAGAATGTTTTATTTGGTTTCATACCCTGAAAAAGAAGTGACTTGTTGCTTTTCAAAATAGGAATGCATTTTCCCCCTTGTCTTTGTTGTAAGAGACAAAGGGGAAAACAAAAAGCGTCTCCCTGAGGAAAGCTGAGCTATGAAGGCAGCGGCTTTTATAGGCAAAGCAGCAGAAATCTGAGCTTTCCCGTTGGTGGTTAATTTGGTTGAGATAAACATTCCTTTTTAAGGAAAAGCGAAGGGACAGCATGCTTTCGTACCCATTCAGCTGAAGGTTCTGACTTGGACAAAGGAGATGCAAGAAGTTTTGTTATTTGTTTTAAACAGATTTAATTCAGAACACATGATCTAACAGGCTCTGGTAAACGGCTTAATGAAATCTCCCTCCATTCCGCACACCCAGTTAGCCTAAATTTTGTTTGTTTGTTCGTTTTTTTGTCCACACCTCCTTCTGTCCAGTGTGTGTGTGTGTGTTTCAGATTTCTTTGGGTTTTTGTTTCTTTTTTGTTTTTTTGAGGGTTTTTTGATGATTTTTTTCCCGTTTGTTTGTTTTGTTTTTTTCTAGACAGGGTTTCTCTGTGTATCCTTCCCTGTCCTGGAACTCGCTCTCTAGAGCAGGCTGGCCTCCAACTCTGAGATCCCCCTGCCTCTGCCTCCTGAGTGCAGGGGTTCACAGTGTGGCACGCCACACCTGGCTCCCCCCACCATCCAATTTGTATTCTTCAAGATGAAAGAAGAGGCATGATGCTCACAGAGTCAAAATAAAGGGACAAATTAATTTAAAGGGTTGAAAACATTCTGCCCACTTCCCTTAGTTCCGTCAATCTGTGTAAGAGAAACAGGTGCGGATCCTTCCTCTGGTTGAGGCGGGGCGCATGGATGCCAGCAAGGGAAGAGGAGGCAAGCTTGTACTGGGTTCAGAAAGTCATTAGAGGAAGGTAAACTTCAAAGTGATTCTGGAGTTCTTTGAAATATGCTAGAAGACTTAAATTTATTAATCTTAAATTATATACTTTTTTTTTCTTGTGATAGAAGTCTGGTTCTTTGGCATAATGGTGTAAAGTAACAGCATCATGGGAGCTAACCTTTGCTCCACCTTTGACACTGTCTGTCCTCCAGTCTTCCATGCCGCTCAGTTTCTTAGCTCAGTTTCTTAGAGCGGTTGTTAAATGCCAATCGGGGGGTACTGTCAGGAGTACAAATTACTTTCTATCTGTCACGTTCAGTGCGATGGAGCTGCTTTTACATTAAAGTGATCTTGTATTTCTGAAACTCAGAATATGATCTCACCTGTCAGATTTTTTTTTAACTGCTACTACACAGGTTTGGCCTCTTTTGTGTTTATCTCTCAAGTGCATGTGAAATTTGTAAAATAGAGACAGTGCAGTATGTATATTTTGTAAATCTCCCATTTTTGTAAGAAATATATATTGTATTTATACATTTTTACTTTGGATTTTTGTTTTGTTTTTTTGCCTTTAAAGATCTACTATGAAGCCCCACTTTATGATATGTACAGATCACAAATAAATTTTTTTAAAAATATAAAGCGAGTGTTTCTTTACTCTTCCTGAGATAGCAAACCAAGGAACAAAACTTTCTTGCAGAAAAGTGTGCCATGGGTGTGTCCCCCATAGAAGAGGATGGTGGCATAGGGTCCTGAAAGCTTTGTCTGTCCTGTGGTTTTGCTTTGTTATTTTCTGTTTCCTGATCCTGTTCATGGCTTCCTTCACATTACCTCCAAGCCAATGGTTCTCAGCGTCACAGTCTGGCCCCTTTGGGGTCACATATCAAATATTCTGCATATCAGATATTCACTTGACGATTCATAACAGTAACAAAATTACAGTTACAAAGTAGCAATGAAATAATTGTATGCTTGGGGTCACAACATGAGGAACTGTGTTAAAGGGGTCCCAGCCATAGGAAGGTTGAGAACTCCTTGCTGCTCTAACCTTTTCAGGGGAGCTTTTAGGATCTACTAGAGGTTCGGGGTGCATGTCTCACTGATCAGTAATTTACTAACCTTATGGCACTAAACCCGTGCTTGAAAGAGGACTAGAAGGCCTTTCGGGTATTTCTACTGTTCCGTTGATCCACTCCCCTACTCCTTGGGAATTGTATGTGTCCCCCTAGTAGGCCTTATCTAAATTATTAATATTTAAATGCTTTGAATTCAGGTGGCAGAGAAAGTTCGTAGATGCTTCCAGATAAGAGCAGAGGTCACCTTTGTTGACCGCTTAGCTGGAGGCTTCCCTCTGCCTTCTAGGTAAGCTAAAACAGGCTGGGAGCTCTCTGAGGGGGCAGTGACTCAGCAGCTGTCGGGAATAGACTCCTGCCTGACCCTGAGGTGGCCTCAGAAGCCACTCGGCTGTTATTTGCTCTTGAAGAGGCCAACTTAGGAATCGGACAAGGTTGGGTAGCCCCTCGGGGAAATGGTCAAGGCAGTCTCATGCTCCCAGTTCTAAGCTTTGATAGTTTTTCACTTGCTTCTTGTTGAATTCAGGTACCAATACCCGGATGATACCCGAAGTAGGCGGTGCCCTGCTGTTTCTCCCATCCCACAACTGGCTGGAAGTTTCTGTCGTTCTAAAGCATAACAGAAACAGTTCTGTTTTCGTTCTAATTAACAGGCTCACACAGGCGGGTGTGTTTTACAAACGGAAAGAATGAAAACCAATGACAGCTCACTCCAGGAGGAGGCTGGCTAGCTAGACACTGGCTCAAAAGAGGCTTGGTTTGTTTTTTGTTTTGTTTTTATGAGTCTCCGGCGTTCTGAACATCCCAGTGGGCGTGAGGTCATTCCACCCGGTGAAGATTTGGGCAGCAAGGGGAGAAAATTTAGGGACTTTGAGTCTCTTAAGCTTTATCCAGTTCTCAGTCGTAAAATGACAACTTTTAGGTAAGCCATGCATTTCACAAAGGCAGTCAAAACTGCCTGTTAAGAATGTTTGCTTTCAGACCAAATGGAAGGAGTTTGCTGCTTGCTTGCTTGCTTCTCCTACTCCTTCCTTTCCTTTTCCCGTTCTCATTTTCTGACAAGGCACTTAGACTTTTCCAAGGGAAGCCTTATAGCTGTTCCTGAGAACATATTCCTGCTTTATCTTTCTGAGCTCCCAATGATCGAAGAGGCTTGCTCTCTAATGAGGGAACAAGAGCCGCATGTGAAGCAATCACTAACCCGCTCTTGCTTAGCAGAAAAATCCAACTTTAATTTCCTTCTCATGAGGATGCCCTGTGAGATCAAACCTTACCTAAGAATTTTAGAAACCCCATGGGTTTTCCTAAAAAGTTGCATTTGAGCAGAAGCTTTGTAAGGGAAAGCATTTGCAGAAGGGCCTGTGTAGAGATGAAGACAAACATTGGCTGTAGATGGGTGCTAATCCCCAGATGAGGAACAAAAACACTGAAAACTTTTATGCACTTTATAAAACAAAACACAACAATGCATGGCAACACCTAATCTTGGTAAGTGAGTGTGTGAGAACACTTGGCAAGGGGGGGGGAGGAGAAAGTGCCCTGTTAACATCTTAGTATTAATTTTTTTGTTTTGTTTTTTTTTTGTTTTTCCAGACAGGTTAGTATTAATTTTTAAATGTACTTAAAATAGTGATATTGGAAATTCTCCTGGTAGGACAATCGTTAACATAAGACCTGGAGGTTTGAGCCTGTAATTACACTCAGAAAATCTCACTCTGCCCATCTTTAATTTCACTGAAAAGGCAGATGGCTATTTATAGATGGTATATTTTTGTGTATGCCTATGTGAATGGTGTTTAACAGTCTACCAGGCTCCAGGAAATCCTAGAAAAGAGTGAAAACAGACTCCAGTGTGCAGTTAAGTAAACACTTCATGGACGTCGTGCTGGCCAGTTTTTACGCCAACTTGACACAGCCTAGACTCATTTGGGAAGAGGGAACCTCAACTGAGAAAATGCCCCCACCAGTTAGCCTGTGGGCGAGCTCGCGGGGCATTCTCTTGATTAAGGATTGAGTGGGTGGCCCATGGGGGTGCCTCCGCTGAGCGGGTGGTCCTGGGTGGTAAAGCAAGCAGGCTGAACAAGCCTTGAGGAAAAAGGCAGTATATCATGCTATTCCATAGCTTCTACATCAGTTCCTACCTCCAGGTTCCTGCCTTGGGTGCCTGCCCTGATTTCTCTGGATGGTGAACTACAAGCTGTAATGTGAAAAGCCCTTTACATCTGAGGATGCTTTTGATCGTTGTATTTTATCATAGCAACAGACACCCTAAGAAAAACATTCTTTTTTCTTTTTGTTACTACCCTTTCCTCGGTGAATTAATCTGCTTTCAAAAAAATTCATTCTTGAACTCTTCTTAATAAGTCTTTTTTTTAAAAAAAAAATCATCTAAAACTATGTTGTTCACACTTCCTAGGAAATTGAACCTATACAAAAGGTTCATAACAATGCTATATTTTTTATTATCTTTTGTGTGCATATGAGGAGGTAGGTGGGTGTGTGAAATACTATGTGAATATGGGTGTGTGCACAGGTGTGTGTACGCAAGTGTGTGTAATGGAGGCCAGAGACAAGTCTCTCCACCCCTTTGTTGAGACAAGTCTCTCGCCAAATTGGAGCTCATCAACTCCACTAGGATGGCTAAGCAGTGAGCCCCAGTGACCTTCCTGTCTGTCCCCTCAGCCCTAGAGTCACATCAACATATACACAGCTTTAACATGTGTGTTGGGATATGTGTGTTTTACATGTGTGGGAAGATCTTAACTTAGGTCCTTGTATTTGTGGGGCAAGCAAGCAGTCTCTCCAGTCCTCTCTTTGGGGAGATTAGATAGATAGATGATAGATAGATAGATAGATAGATAGATAGATAGATAGATAGATAGATGCACATATATATCCATTCTGGAATTTTCTCAATATCATAGTTGGGGGTAAGCAAGTTTGATAACAGTAGTTTATTATATGTTGTTCCATTTCAAAAGCACTGATCAGCACCCTGTTCAAAGGTATCAGAGGGAGAACAGGTAAAAGATAAATAAAGCTCACCTAAAGTAAGTCTAGACCCAGTTCAGAGTGAGCAAGACCCTCAAGGAAGAATGAAGAAATCAAAAGTTAGGATGCAGACAAAACTGGCAAATGTCAAGAGAGATACTCAAGTGACAGTTGATCTTTTTTTTAAAGGTTCATTATTCGGCTTTTCTTCACACTTACTTCAACCCTGAAATGAAAGCAATTGCTAATTAAAAGTTGAAAGAGTTGGTGGATAACTATTTGAAAGGACAATTTTAATTTTACAGCAAAACTCATTGAAATGTATAGAGTTTGGGACAGGGCAAGTGTTTATTTGAATGGCTGCCTTAATCTAGCTATGTAATGTTTCATTGGTGAATTCGTTACAAAGAGTGATTTTTACAAAGAATCCATGAGGTGTCCACAGGTAGACAGGAGTGAGTGTTGCCCTCACACTGGCCGTGGCATGCTCTCTGTAGTCTGGCCTCTGGTACGACACTGCGCAGGTCAACCCAGCCAGTCACAGAGAGAATATCCAGCAAGCATCTGTTCTTGAGACTCCAGGTTGTGTGGCACTCTGGATTGCTTCCTCCTCCTCTGGTGGCTTGCTCTCCTCATCTGAGTAGATGGTCTCTGAGGTAAAAGCCTTCCGGTGGCAGCCAACGCAATCGTCGAATGGCATACTAAACCGCCACATCCATTTGCAGAGTGCCCACAGCTCTTCACACAATGTCTAGATGACTGGGTCTTCCCGTAGGCCAGTGTGTCCTACCGTTCAGCCAACCAAGGGAGTGTGTATGTTCTGCGTCTGCAGAAGCCGCTTTAAACATGGGGGGGTGGGGGGAGTCTGTTTCATCTCCTCGCTCTGTATGGGGGAGCGGGGGAGGGGTAGGATGTAGGGGACATCACACACCTGCAAAGGCTGGGGCAAACTGTCTGAGCCTTTGAGACGGTTCCAGCTATATAGTGAGACTCTCAAAAACAAACAAAGATTTTATTCCATGTACTTTTTTTGCTTTCTCTCCAAGCGAGTGACCTCATCACAGCCAGGTTTAGCCACTTTCTTGGAATTTTTGCTGCTGGGTGTTTTGGTAGCAAATCTATACTCAAATGTTTGAAACGGTAGGGACAGTGTTTTTTGTTTCTGACCAATTCTTTACACCCAGGCAGGAATTAAATGTTTCTCTAGGTTCCTCGAGCCTCTTTCAAAAACTGCCAAACAAGATAACCTTGAAGCTATTGTGAGGGGTTTGAGTGTGCTTAAGCCAAGGGTCCACTTTACTGCAAGAATGCTGTGGGGGAAGCTCTGTTCTCCCACTTTTGCTAGTGAGTGCATTAACGCCTCTTACCTGTGAAGCTCTTTCCTATCCAGCTCTGGCATCAGGTTCAGCTCAGCGTTGGTATCAGCATGCGGTCAAGGGCAGCATAGACTAGCTCTTTGTGTGTCCTTGGTAATAATGATTACCTTCTTTCTAGCTGTTGACATCTCCTGAGCACCAACTATACACAAAGCCCTCAGTACAATATGGTAGAGTGGGCAAGACCACCTACCCCAAACCCTAACTCCAGCGTTTGGTACCTAATAAGTACTCAGTGAGTATCAACATCTTTATAATAAACACACTGTGATCTTGCTTGCACATTATAACAACCCTAGGGGGTAGGTATAATTACCCCCCCCCCGTTGGTGTGTGGGGAAACCTAGCCCTGCAAGGTGAGCCAGAGAGTGGCCGCGTTGGCTCTGGTTGGTGCCCCTAATCACCATGCCGCAAATATTTACTGAGTTCTTAATGTCTTCCATTCTCTATTATTCCTCTTAATTTGATCCAGATCAGTTCCAAAGGGAGGAAAATAACTTACATCCTGACAGGGCAGAACTGGGGAGGGGATTTTCAGTGCTAGTTCCCAATGAGTGTTTGGTTTTTTTTCTTAGAAAGAGGCAGGAGGCTCATAAATACTATTTAGATGCTTTCTTTTTCTTTTGTGATAGTGCCTGGCTATGAGCTCAGTCTGGCCTGGACACATGTGGTCTGCCCACCTCTGCTTCCTGGGTGCTAGGATTACAGGCATGGACCACCACACCCAGATGGGCTCATCCTTGTCCCCAACATGAATTTCTACATCGAGACCCAAGGATCTGGAAGTGAGAATTAAGTCGGCATGTGTGACTAGAGGTGTGTGCTAGCATATGTGAAATCTCAGGCTCAGCACCAAAAAAATTGCATGACTCCTGGAGATCAGAAGTTCAAGATCATCCAATGTTCCATAGGAAACATGAGACCCTATCTTTAAAAAAAAAAAAATTAGCCGGGAGGTGGTGATGCACGCCTTTAATCCCAGCACTCGGGAGGCAGAGGCAAGCGGATCTCTGTGAGTTTGATGCCAGCCTGGTCTACAAGAGCTAGTTCCAGGACAGGCCCCCAAACTACAGAGAAACCCTATCTCGAAAAGAAAAAAAATTAATTTAGGGATGACACTCTGAATAGCTTGGTAGAAGAATCCCTGGAATGTCACACCAAAAACCACAGACCACCTAACAAAAACCCAGGGGTGAGACCCTTTCAAATTCTTGGTCAGAGGAGTCTAAGAGACTCCCAAAACAAGGCAGGCTATTGCTGTTGTACCTGGTGGCTTCCAGAGGTTGAAAGTAGGTTCCTATTGTTTAAGACACCCTGAACTTTGGACACAGGACCCAGACGATCTGATCGGAAAGTCATGAGGACTGAAAGGTGGATGCAAGCTGCCAAGGGAAGGAAGCAACCAAAGTCCTATCCAGCTATGAACCACAGCATTGACCAGCATGGTGCAATGACCTTAAGGGTGCAATAATGTCACTAATATCTTGGCAGTAAACAACATCTCTCTACTTGGACTTAAGGACTACCACCAACAGAGCCTGCACCTGCTGCTTTACTAAACCAACATAATCTCTAACTATACTCTAAATATTTATCCTTATACCAATTATATACATACACACACACACACACATATATATACATGTATATAAAAATATTTTTAAAGGCCATGAATTCAAGAGGGTGCAGGGTACAAGGAGGGCACATTGAAGTGGTTGGAAGAAAGAAAGAAAATGATGCTATTTTATTTAATTTATTTATTTATTTATTCATTATGTATACAATATTCTGTCTGCATGTATGCCTGCAGGCCAGAAGAGGGCACCAGACCTCATTACAGATGGCTGTGAGCCACTATGTGGTTGCTGGGAATTGAACTCAGGACCTTTGGAAGAGCAGGGAATGCTCTTAACCTCTGAGCCATCTCTCCAGCCCCGATGCAATTTTATTTTAATTAAATTACATATATGCATATATATGAATATATATATATACACACACATATATATTTCCTAGGAGGCCTCCCCTGTTGCTATGGCTCCTTGCTTACTCCTTCTAGCCATGAAGGAGAGGGGGGTTTCCAAATGGAGAGTCAAGGACATACTGGGAAAGTCCTGGCTTCTTGTTGACCAGGACAGGCTGTCTCCCTAATGGTGGGTCAATGAGTAGGAACATGTGCAAAAACAAACCCAGCACCATGGAAATCCCCTTCCTGAAGGCCAATGCTGGGAATCACAGAAATGTTTCCATCGTGACTGTCACATATATAATGTCAATGTTATCATAGTACAATTATAATACAGACAGTTATCATTTAGTGACTTTAACTGATTTTTTTATTATTAATTTTCTTTATTTAGGTAATTTTTTTTCAGACAGGGTCTACCTATGAAGCATTCAATGATCTTCTCTCAGTTCTTGGGGTTAGAATGACGTGAAGATCTTAAAATGTGTCAACTCTTGTGTTAATCACTTATATTGACTCATTTTGTCCATACACAAGGAAATAGAAATTATTATTATTCTCACTTAATAGGTTCTCCATGTCTTCCTAAAATAAAAATACAAGTGCACATGAGTTTCAAAAATTAATGCAAAGCATTTGCGGAGAAATAAATAGGCATTGCCTCCCCCCTTTTTTTCCTTTTATTTTTCTTTCTCTTGGGGGCAGAGGCAGGGTCTCACCCAGGCTGGCTTTCAGCTTGCTATGTAGCTGAGGAACTTGAACTCCTGATTATGCTGTCTCTACCTCCCGAATGCTAAGATTGCAGCGATGTACTATATGCTCAGTATATGTGGTATGAGGTTGAAGCCAGGTTTCCATGCATGCTAGGCAAGCACCGTTGCCCACCATTGCCTCTTTCCTGGAGCTGACTGTCAGGATAAGCAGCATTTGCATCCCTGGTTCATGCTCCCTCTTCTGCGTTTGCACCTTGACAGGCTTGTAGGGTTTCCCAGCAAGATTACTAGGTGTCTAACAATCTAGTCATAGAGGACATAGCAGAGACTAGTAAATAATCCCAAAGGTGTCCCCAACACAGGTTAAACCTGTTGGTTAATGACTAGGGTGGGCTCACATCCATTTTATTGTTATTATATTTTACTTATTTATTTTGTGTGTGCATGCATATACATGGACCACAGTCCACGGGTGGAGGTCAGAGGAGAATTTGCTGGAGTTGGTTCCCTTTCTAGCATATGGGTGTTGGGGACCAAACTTCAGAGTCAGGCTTGGCAACAAGTACCTTGATCTACTGGGCCATCACATCTCTCTGGCCCTTCACATTCAGCCTTTAGTTCACTCAGGTCTAAGTGAGCTTAGATCGCTTAGAAAGCCCAGATTCTCACTGTAATAGATTCTCACTAGATAAAAGTTTTTGCTGGTGGTACGTGGCTGAGACTATTTAACTGTTAGCAGAAAATGATTCCCTGTAAGGATACTTGTTGACACTTTGTTCTTATTTGCAGTTCAGACTTCCAAACAGGCAAGCTAGTAAGTAGCGCACTTTCCTGGGAAGTCAGTGAACGCTATACTAACTGGCTATCAGTGTGCCCAGCTTCCAGGATAGCATGCATGCATTTACCAGGCCTCCTGGTAGCACGCTCCAAATGCCAAATGGCTTGATAAAGTTAAGAGCCCCAGGAAACAAGAACAAATGTTTCAGACCGAACCCTCCCCTTGGCCCATGAGGGAATTCATTTCACTGTCTGTACAATTGGCAAAAGAAATGCTAAAAACTAAACCCTCAAGTTCTTCATTCCAGATCTACTTAAGAGAGCCCCCTTAAGAGAAGTGGGTTCTTGTTTCACTTGAAGTGGGAACCCATTTTGCCCGAAGAGTCCAAACAGTGAGGAAGTTTGAGTCAGTGCCTTCATCTCTGAGGAAGGCCCAATTCCTCCGTTCACCAAGTGGATTTGGTCTACAAGCTGTAAAAATGTGTACTCCAGACAATTGTGTCCCTTCATCTGCAAACCTCCCTATTAGATATTAAAATTGCTCTCTGCTTGTCTTCTGGGATTAATGGGTTCTGTCTAAGCAGCCAGAATGACTCTTGGGGAGTGGGATCAATACAATATCTGATAGTCAATCAGAATACCACCTAGATGGCCTTTTATTAATTTTAAATTAAAAAGCAAGATTTCCGTTAGTCAGAATATCAGGTTTGAGTAACTCACAATAGACTCAGCAATTCTACCTCTAGACAGTTATGGCATAAGAAGAAGAAACAGTACTGAGTCTTTTACATCTGACTATTTGATTTTTAAAATGGAAAAAAAGAATCAATCCAAATATATATCTGTTTGCATAGGCTCAAGCTTCCAAAAAATTAGAACGGAGTCAGCCTCATTTTCCTCATTTCCTTCTTTAACCTAGAGATGTGTCTTATATATTTTCCAAGCCAAGGGAAAGAAATCACCTTTAATGTCAGCAGTCAGAAGGCAGAGGCAACTCTGTGAGTTCAAGGCTGCATAATGATTCCATGTTTCAGAAAAAGAGAGAAAAAGGAAAGAAGGAAGGGAGAGAGGGAGCAAGGGAGGGAGGGAGGGAGGAAGGAAGGGTGGAAATATACTGATGAAGAGGAGGGGATGAAAAGGGAAAGGCAGGGAATTGGAGGATGTGTTTCAAAGAAGAGAGGTAGGGCCTGGAGGAACAGGTCTGTAATTCAACTACTCAGGAGGCTGAAGACACAGACAGATCACAACTTAAGGTCACCCTGGGCTATGGAATGAGTTTGTGACTGTCCTGGGTAACCTAGTGAGACCCTGTCTCCAAAAGGAGTTTAAATAGAGTGGTTGAAATAGAGATCAGAAGTAGAGAAGCTTCAAGTACCACAGAAAGAAAAACAAATAAGGACAAGAGAAAGCCCACAAATGAGTGTGCCAGAAAGCAGAACAGAAAAGAACACTCTGAACACACCTTTCCTGACCCACGATGCAACAAACGGCCAGTTAATTGACTTCTTGTTGCTGTCATTCCCTGTACCCCAAAGTTACAAGAAATGACGTCACCGAGGGTGATGACTATACGTCTTATCCCTTCTCAGCCTCTCAGACACACAAGCTTATTCCCACCATAAAGAGAAAAGGCTGAGACACCAAGAGGTTAACTTGCCAGGACCACGTGATTCCTGTGCCATACCAGCCCTCTCCTGGCCTTACTGGTTTTTTTTTTTTTTCATCTAGCCATGACTACCAAATTATTGGTCTCCAAAAAACGGTTTGTTTCTTTGAAGTATCATTAGACGTGTGGTTAGCTCAAGTCGGGGAGCCTTGGTCCAGCGCAGTTACTGCGTATCACATGTCACTTCTTAGCAGGAAATTAGACCCTGCTTTTCTATGCCCTGTGTCTACAGACCTCATCCCATGTGATAGGGAGTCACACAGGGATTATGGCCACTGTTGGGGCTGATCCGCGGGTGGAACCGAAGTAGTTTTGGATTTAGTTCATCTCTCCTTCTGTTCTGACATAAAAGGGAAACTGGGTGACTCCCCTGGAGGGCTAGGCACCATGGTCCCAAAAGGGAAGCATTCAAATCATGGTGGTCACAACATTGCCTCATTGTTCAGGCTTCAGAATCTCCCTTGTAGATGAAAGTTGTGATGTGGGATTTCCCCTTTGTGTGTTGTAAATACGACTGGTTAATTAATAAAGAAAACTGGCTTGGCCTAATAGGGCAAAAAAACAGAGCTAGGCAGGGAAATCTAAATAGAATGCTGGGAGAAAGGAGGCGGAGAGAGGGAGAGGCCATGTAGCCCTGCCAGAGCCAGATGGAACTTTAGCCATTAAGCCACAGTCACGTGGCAATACACAGATTAATAGAAATGGGTTAAATTAAGATGTAAGCATTAGCCAGTGAGAAACTAGAGCTAATGGGGCAAGCAATGATTTAATTAATACAGTTTCTGTGTGATTATTTCAGTTCTGGGCAGCCAGGACAAACAAGCAACCTCCTTACTACAGAGTTGAGGAACAGTGACAGAATGCTAAAGAATGAGAAAGTTGACTGGGTAGTGTGGGGGTTTAGAACATGTCTGTCTGTCTGTCTGTCCAAGTGTGAAAGAAATCATCATTTGTTGTTCGGCATAGGGGAATGCCTTCAGTTCAGTTTTTGAGTTTCTAAGTGCTAAATATAACCAAAATATACAAGGATACCCTGCAACCCAATGAGCTTTCTCTCCTCATAGCCTGAGATGCCCCTTTCCCTCCCAGGGGCAACCTAAGTAAGAAGTTGATGTATCAAAGCCTTCCTATTCCTATTTTCCTAATGGGAAAGAAATGAGGTAACGCAAGCCAGGCTCTAAGAGAGATCAATTGCAGCTCCCTCTGCAAACCTTGCAGAAGAGCCAGGTAACAAAGGAAAAGAACCACAATCCCCATGCTTCTCTGGACCTTCTTGAACACTGGCTTGCCGGCTGCTTCCTTGCAGGCCTGCAGGTTCCTGATGTCTACCGGCATACATGGGACCCAGCAGCTGGAGGTACATATTTTCACCCTGCCAGACACTGCAATGTATCCTCAGTAATCCCCATTCCCTCAATTAGCTCATCACTCTGGACTCTGGTTCCCCTCCTCCACCCTCTTCCCCTTCTTGCTCAGATGGCCGCTAACAAATTAGCCTTCCTGCCTCATGTTGGTGCCTTATCCAACCTACTGCTGCTGTATGCCAAAGGGAACGTGTGTCTTTTCCATGTTTAAGGCATGGCCCTTCATGGCCTCGCCTAGGCTTTCCAGCCTCACAATTCCCACAAGGCAGCAGGGGCTCACGTCAT
This sequence comes from Ondatra zibethicus, assembly GCA_004026605.1. NCBI lineage: Eukaryota > Metazoa > Chordata > Mammalia > Rodentia > Cricetidae > Ondatra > Ondatra zibethicus. Next base: position 37,791 of record PVIU01015211.1, read on the forward strand.
GCGGATCTGCAACAGGCAAAGATCCTATGGAAAGATTTTGCAGCTACTGTTACTTTTAGAGAGGCGATTGAAGGTATCCCACCTCCCTTGCTGATTCCAATAGGTAGGAATTTGGGGATGCAGGGAAATCAGAGTGAAGGCCTGGACCTCCATTCTGCATTACCCCAGTGTAGAAGGCTTTCTTACAGGACTGTCTTTGGGTCACCACCTCCAAATAAGGACTCAGAGACTTCTTATTAATTATGAAAGCTTGGCCTTAGCTTAGACTTGATACCAACTTGCTCTTGTAACTTAAATTCACCTGCTTCTATTAATCTTCATTCTGCCACATGGGTTTTTTTTTAACCTCTCCTCCATTATAGATGTTTGATTTTGTCCTCTTCTTGCTTATGACAGAGACTAGATTCATCTCCTCCTCTTCTCTCTCCCCCAGAAACCCCACCTATCCTCTCCTGCCTAGCTATTGGCTATTCAGCTCTTTATTAAACCAATCAGAAGGTGCCTTGGCAAAGACACATCTTCACAGTGTACAAAAAGATTTCCCACAACAAAAAGTTATCCCTAGGATAACTAAATGAAGCCTCACAATAAGGGTCTGGATTAAAAACATCAAACACAGTAGTTAGTAAGCACCGTTAGAGCCCCGGAAGCAGAGACTCTCTACTTACCCTCCGTGCTCAGCACAGGATCCAGTAAGTACACAGCAGACGCTTAGTGTGAATAAAGGTCCCCAATCTGTGTGCTTCCTAGAGCCACAGAACCACGACCCTTTTTGGAGAAGGGATAACAGCAGACGCCATTAGTGAACACAAGGTCATCCTGAGGTGGAAGGAACCCCATCCAATGTCTCGTCCATGTTGTGACGGAGACAGGCCAGAGCACCAAGCACTGCTGGCAGCTGAGAGAGGATGGAGGGAGTCAGCTTCCCAAGAGAGCTTGGTCTTGATGGTGCCTTGGCGTAGACTCTTGTCCCTAGAGCCCAGTGCCCTTCCTGCAACCTTTGTGAGCATTGGCTACAGCAGCGACTGCCCCAGAGGAGCCATGAACTCAATGAATATTTGTAAGATAAACTTCTTAAAAAATAAAGGAATATAATGACCACCTGAGGGAAATTATTTCAAGCTAACTCAATACTAACCCTTAGAAACAGGATTTATGAACTATCAACCAAAATCTCACCCACTCAATTTCTCACCCACTCCATGACCTCCTAATTCAGATACTGTGGGGACTACGAGTGACATACAGGCTACCTGGCTACGGTCCCTCACCAGACCTAAAGGGGAAAAAAAAACAAAGACAAAAACTTCAGGGTTCCTTGACAGGAATTACAGATGCTTCAGAAAAATCTGATGGCAGTGTGGTACCGGCGCACGCCTTTAGTCCCAGCACTCAGAAGACAGATGCAGCTGGATCTCTGAGTTTGAGGCCAGCCTGGTTTACAGAGTACAGAATGGGTTCCAGGACAGCCTGGGCTACACAGAGAGATGAAAGAAAGAGAGAAAGAGAAAGAGAGAGAGAGAGAGAAAGAAAGATGAGGGGAGGGAGGAGGGGGAGGGAGGGAGGGAGGGAGGAAGGAAGGAAGGAAGGAAGGAAGGAAGGAAGGAAGGAAGGAAGGAAGAGAGTAGGGGGAAAGGGAGGGAGGAAAATCTGATGGCATCTATGAATTTCATACCCAGGGAAAAAGTGCAAGTGAAGTTGCAGGCATATATATGTGTACACACACACACACACACACACACACACACAGAGATTGTAGACAATACCCTCTTGCCTCCCAAACTGGAGGATGCAGGTGGACTGCTAAGGTCTGTCATCTTTTCTCTGGACACACCAGCAAAGCAGCCGAGCTGTTTCTCTGTTAGAAACGGGCCACTCCAACTAGAGAGACAGCCCAGGGGTTAGGAGCACTTCCTGCTCCTCCAGAGAATTCACCTCTCAGCACCATGTTGACTCTGCTTATAACCCCAGCTCCAGGGAACCTGTTCCTCTTCTGACCTCTACAGCCACACACACCCACACATGTGGCATACACACACAGACGCATAGATAAAAAATAAAAATAACGGAAGAGAAGAATAAACTTAAAATTAATCTTTTTTTAAAAAAAAAAAAAGAAAGTAAGAAAGGAGGCCACTTCTTCTGAGTCACCGGGGCTTCTTCTTCTGAAACAGACTCTGCTCCCGTGTCCACCCCAAGCGACAGCTCAGCCTAGACACAGAGAGGCCTGAATTCCAAACCTAGCTACACTAGTGAATTCCTTATTCCCTGCCTCTTCTATTCACTTGTAGGCCCACCGAAAGTGGGGTTCTGGGGGCCAGAGGACAGGCCAATGAAATAATGGCAGCAGAGGAATTTGCCCCTAGGCACAAGCTCCTATGTAAACATGAGATGTTATTAGACATTATCAGACATCAGCCAGGTCAACAGTCTGTCCGGCCATAGAGGTGAAGTCCTCCTTCTTAGCACCTGGTAGCCTAATTGGGTTCTTTCTCTAAGGGAGAGTATGGGAGGCCTCTTGCTGGTTGGGGACTTAATAGTGGCTTCTGCCATCCCCCTTCTTCCCACTCCCTCCCCACCCCCAGCAACACAATCAGATCATTTGACTGCTTTTGGTGAGTGGCAACCTTTGCTAACAGCCCTTAATCTCATTGTGCACACATATTGAACCAGGCACCCCGGGGGAGGGGTCTTCTTTTACGATGTGTAGCTTCAATATGAATTATTTGAAGATATTAACAGGACCATAAATCCCAATTCATGTTTGGTGTTCTGGATTGGTTTTTATGGTCTCTGAAGAATGATTACATAGACCTTCCCCATCTCAGCTGTTCTATGGTACTTTGAAAAAAGAAGAAAACATAAACTCAGCAATTTCAGGTGTAGGAGGAGGACCCGCTTGTTCGTCCCAGTGACCCAGCTTGCTTAGTCCTGAAATAACCACACAGAAACTATATTAATTAAATTACTGCTTGGTCCATTAGCTCTACCCTCTTATTAGCTAGCTCTCACATCTTGATTTAACTCATTTCTATTGATTTGTATATCACCACATGGCAGTGGCTTACTGGGAAAGATTCTAACCAGCGTCTGTCTCAGGTGACGGATCCATGGCGTCTCCCTGACTCTGCTTTCTTCCTCCCAGAATTCAGCTCTGTCTTCTCCACCTACCCAAGTTCTGCCTTATCAGGCCCAAAGCAGTTTCTTTATTCATTAACCAATGAAAGCAACACATAGACAGAAGGACCTCCTACACCATTCAGGGACATTGGTTTCAGAATTGTGTGCGTGGTCTTTTGAGACCAGGTTTCTCTGGGTAACGGTCCTGCCTGTCCTGGAACTCACCTTATAGACCAAGCTGGCCTCGAACCCACTGAGATCCACCTGTCTCTGCCTCCCAAATGCTGGGATTAACGGCCTGTGCCACCATGGTTTCAGAATGTCTAAAGGTAGCAAAATATAAAAAGTCATCTTCAGTCCGGTGCATCACTCCCAAACCAAAATGTTTCAAAATACATGTTTAACCACCTCCAGGAAAGGGGAGGGCGGGCACACATCAATTACTTGAGTATAATTTGAATTCTACAAGAATTTGTTTTGTTTTTTAAAATCTCAAGGTAGAGCTGGGTATGGTGGCATACGCCTTTAATCCCAGTCCTTGGGAGGCAGAGACAGGTGACTCTCTATGTGTCTGAGTCTAACCTGATCTACAGAGTGAGTTCCAGGCCAGGCAGGACTATAAAGTGAAACCTGTCCTCAAAAACAAATAAACAAACATCTCAGTGTGTCTTTTTTTTTTTTTTTGCATTGTCAGAATTAACAGGGGCATAATGAACTTTGAGGGACCTAAAGTGGCAACAGTAATTGTTATCAATAGGAAGGAAACATAGAGTCTTAATTCAAACACTTAAGGAACTCTATTACAAAGGAAAAAAGCATTTGCTGACAAGTATCCCCTACTCCTCCTAAACACAAAGAGTGCATTACCCAACGTTCTGTACTTGGTCAAGCTATGTTTTACCAAATTTAATTGATCATAACTTTCCAACTAGCTAAATGAACTTTTAAAGAGATTGCTGAATCCTAACATGTAAGGTATGGAATTCTCCCTCCCCTTGCTTTCTTCCTCCCTCCCTTCCTCCCTTCCTCCTTTCTTTCTTCTTCCCTCATTCTTTCCCTCCCTCCTTTTCCCTTTCTCCCTCCCTCCTCCATCCCTCCATCCCTCATTCTCTCTCCACCCCTTCTTTCCCCCCTCCTAACCCAAAACCATAACCCTAACCTCACTCTTCCTCCATCCTTCCCTTCCTCCCTCCATTCCTCCCTTCCTCCCTTTCTTCTCCCTCTCTCTCCCTCCCTCCATCATATCTGGTTAGTGTCAGATCACCCCTGTAACCATCGGGCCCACAGATCTCATGCTCTGTGACGCATCTGAGAAGAAGAAATTGCTTTGGTAGGTAGTGGAGCAATGAGGAGCGATGAGGAACATATGTGACAAGAATGGTTGCCCTTTGCTATTCCCCACGGGAGGTAGAACAGGATCTGTGACCACTGCTGTTCATGCCCAATGTCTGGCACCCAGCTAGAAGATGAAGGCTTTTTTAGTGTTTAAGGGAGAACTGCCCCAGGAGGACTCTACCTTTGCTGCGGGGAGGGGAGTGGGGGGAGGATGGAATCAGATCAACCCAGGGGATGGAATCAGATCAACTCTGGCACCACCCCAACCATTTGGCACCAACGTAAATATCATCCGCGACTCCTTTCATTGTCTCTGAACTTTGGGAACTTCTGGCTGGGTTCTCTTCCCCTCTGCTCACCACTGTACTACTTTTATTTTTTACAGCCCACCAGGCAGTTCCTGCCGCCATCTCTAGAGCCAGTAAAGTGAATTTAGAAGCTGTGTGCCAGGAGCCATCTTGAAACACAACACTATTTTCTTGCTTTGCCAACACCTCAAGTGCAGCCAATACTTGTGCCTCACTTCCCTACCCGGGAGTGCGGAGTAGCCCTGGTTTTCCCTGGACTGTCATGCTGTCCTCTGCTCGGTGACCTTATCACCCTGCAATCTCAATGGGAGAGAGTCCCACAGAGACCCAAAGCCGAGGTAGGGGCAGTGACGCAAGAAGAGACGTTCCCAGGTCCAAGTTTTGACAGCATCTTGGATCTCAGAGTCTATTATTTTGTGTTCCTGTTGGTAAATAAAAACCACACCATTTTATAAACACAACTTTCCCCTTTTGTCCCTTTTCTCTGGGGTTCTTTCTGAATCCCTGAAGCAACAGTTCCACCCAGCTGGTTGCAGGAAGTCCTGGCTGTGAGTGGGATATCCCACAAGATTACAAGGGACCAAAGAAATGAGGGACCAAGGCCTTTTCTGCTAGCCCGTGAGCCCAGGGTTACCCTTCTTTCCCATTCCCACTTACTCTGGACTCAGAATCTCTGGAAACCGATGGAATCACCGTTTCAAGGTCAAGCTGAGCAGAAGAGAAGGTGAAGTGAAACCTGGTCCTGTCCAGCCCCCTCAGGGTACGACGGTGTCGTCCTGGTCACTGGTCTGTCTGGTACTCACTTTTCCAGAGGTGGTTTTTTTCCAATCTGACCCACTGGAGAGGGGAGGTGAATGACAGTCACAGGAATGATGGGAAAGTTTCCTCTGTTGGCCTGTATGTTCTGTGAGCTTTGCTGACACATTGGCTCAGTGGATTCTGGTTTGGCCCAGCTCTCTGTACACCGTTGGGGTCCTTGTCCTGTGAAGATGGCTTGAACAGTCCTTTGATGGTGGTGAGGAGCACGGGATGTCCTTGAGGTCCTGATCCTCCTGTCTCCACCTTCCAAGTGCTGGGATTACAGCAGTGTAATCTTTTCCTGTGGGTTGAGACCCCTGTGGGAGTCGAGCAACCCTTTCACAGGGATCAAATATCAGATATCCTGCATATCAGATATTTACATCATAATTCATAACAGTAGCAAAATTATAGTTATGAAGTAGTCATAATTTTATGACGAGGAGGTGGTCACCACATCATGAGGAACTGTTAAGCAGTCTCTGGGAACCACTGGATTAAAGGCATGAGCCACTGGGCCTGCATTTTGGGTGGTGATTCTTCATGTTAGGTTCCCTGATACTGAAGATGCCTCCATGGGGTTTTCAGACATCGTCTTCCAGGCTCTTACCTCAACCTGGGGTGGCCGCTGGAGTATCAATCACCTGGGACTCAGGGGGGTCCTCCAGCACTTCCAGGTATGTGGTTATCTAGCTTCTTAGAGCTCACCTCATCTATGTCCAGTTCCCAACCATCCCTGTGATCCTGCAGGCCCAGGGTCTCCTCCAAGTGTGGCTTTAAAGGATGATGTTTTTTTGTTTTAACTCATGACCTCATTCCCAGCCTCCCAACTTCCACCCATGCTAGTGTCTCGTGCCCTGGCATTTTCTTCCCCTGGGGAATGACAGAAGGGTTGTGTTCACACAGACTCATGCAATGCTCAGTGTTTCTTTTCTTTTTTTTTTTTTTTTTAAAAATGTATATAGTATTCTGCCTGCATTCATGATTGCAGGCTGAAGAGGGCGCCAGATCTCAGGACAGATGGTTACAAACCACCGTGTGGCTGCTGGGAATTGAACTCAGGACCTCTGGAAGAGCAGCCAGTGCTCTTAACCTCAGAGCCATCTCTCCAGCCCCACCCAGTGTTTCTTAATAAATACTTTATTTTCTTTTTCATTACAATGTTATTTATTATTATGGGGAGAGGCTTGCTCATACCGTGGAATACATGCGGAGGTCAAGGACAGCTTTGTGGAGCTGGTTCTCTCCTTCCATAGGGCCCAGGGGGCAAGCTCTTTACCCACTGAACCTTCTCACCAGCCCAGCACTGTTGTGAACTATTATTTTATGACATATTACATTTGTTTATGCTGTGGAACATTTGTTTTAATGATGCAAAGATGGGTTGCTTTCATTTATGTTACATTTGTTTAATTCTGTGAAGCTGTGTTACTCTGCCTGTCTAAAGCACCTGATTGGTCTAATAAAGAGCTGAATGACCAATAGCAAGGCAGTAGAAAGGATAGGCGGGGCTGGCAGGCAGAGAGAATAAATAGGAGAAAAAGAGGGATGGAGAAGCAAGAGGATCTAGCAGTGAGAAAGGAGAACTCCAGGGGTCAGCCACCCAGCTACTCAGCAAGCCACAGAGTAAGAAGTAAAGAAAGGTATACAGAATAGAGATAAAAGCCTAGAGGCAAAAGGTAGATGGGATAATTTAAGTTAAGAAAAGTTGACTAGGAACAAGCCAACTAAGCTAAGGCTGGGCATTCATAAGTAATAATAAGTCTCCGTGTGATTTATTTGGGAGCATTTGGAAGCTAGGTGGAAGGCCCCCAAAGAGTCAAAAAGCAAAGAGTAAAGAGTAGAAAACAACCAACTACACAGCACTTTATTATCAATAATAATAATTAATAATAATAATAATAGTTAGGCTCCAACTGCTAAACTTCTTACTATTTGCTTCCGTTCCTTTTCTATCTAGTGGCTCCGATGTGTAACAGTATGCAGAACCACCTTAAATGACCCCCACTCTAACCTGATCCCTGTCCCCGGGATACAAGTATTTATATCATAGGCTACATTTCAGAGATGTGCTGTTCTTGTAAGCCTTCTCCTGAGAATAGAGTGTTCTAGGAGCATTCTTCATCAGAAGGGAGTAAGAGCGGATGAAAGAGAGTCCCAGCAGGTTTGAGGCATCGTGTGAAGCCCCGGAGTTATTTAAATACATATTTAACATTTACTGAATATAGCTTTGATTGCAGGAGAAAATTAATTAAAGCGGACAAAGGCTTCTAATCAGATTTATGCTATCTGACCGTAATTAGACCTGGCTCTGGGGCCATCCCAACAAGTTGATTTGGAGAGGAACAGAGACCGCTGTTTATTGGAATGGCAATAATTTGGGTTTCTTTCATTGACTCCTGGTGTGAAGACGTTGAAGCCTGCTGTTCTCTAAGAGGCAGCGTGGAAAGTTTCCAGGAAAGGCTCACATTCCGGGGGCAGCTTTGGAATCTACTTTCCATTGCAACCCAAGTCGGCCTGCCCTTGGGACTTGACTTTGTACCAACAAAATACCAGTTCTCAAAGGCAGGCTCCCCAGGCAGCAGTGACGCCAGGGCAGCTGAGCTAGGGACTGGGTAGGGATCCTGGCACTGAGAGCCAGTCAAGATGCTGGAAGGATTTCCCCCTCGGTCTTACCTTCCCAATGTCTAAAGCGCTAAGGACACCGGAGTCCGGAGTCCGGAGGTGCCAACTGGGAAAACGAATTAACATTCTCATCCCAGGTCTGGGTTCTGTAGAGCAGAGACATGGGGAGGAGGGGGAGGGAGTTGCTGACATCCTCTTCCCAAGGCTTCCGAATTCCCAAAAAGCATAACTGCCAGTCGCCTGATGGAAAGGAGAACCTTCCACGGGAATTTAAGAAGGTACGAAAATAAAAACAATCCGAGCTCGCTTGAAAGCAGAGCAGTATGTTTCAAAATTCCCCTCAGAGCTTGGTGTATCTTTTCTAGGAAGTGTGGGTAAAAAGAAAGAGAAACCGGGTGGGTATCCTGAAAGAGAGAATGGGAATCTCAAAGCCTGGTTCCTGAGGCTGAGGATGTAGCGCTAGCGCTAGAGTGGCCTCAGCTTCACCCCGGCACTCTTCACGATAACTGGTCATGTTTGTGCCCACCCGCAATCCCAGTACTCTGGAGGTAGAGTCTAGAAGACCAGAAGGACTTCCTTGGCTACATGTTTGAAGCTAGCCTGGGAGACATAAGGCCCCGTCTTTTAAAAAGAAAAAGAAATATCAAAGCCCAGGTTGCCCTGAAAACCTAACAGTGGGCCGACACGCTCCCTCGCCATGATAGCTGCCATCTGTTTCGGCACCTGTGGCACATTACCTGGGCTAACCTTGCCGGGTTTCATGGTATCATCCTAGGCGTACAGATAGATGAGGTTCAGAGGTGTTATGGAACTGGCCAGGATCAGGTGGCAAGTTAGCCAATGGTTGAGCCCATCACCATTAGACCCTAACTCCATTGTCTGTCTTTTGCTGTCCCCAAATATCGAACCTGGCAGTACAGTGTCCACCATCCTCATGAATTGGTCAAGCGGTGACTGTAGTGGCAGCCAATTATTCCAGATGTGAAACCAGGTGATGCTTTGATCCCTGAATTCGTCTTGATGTCCTCTAGGTCTCTTTAATAGGGAACAGACCTTTATTCCCTCCTCTTCCCCTATTTTACTTTTACCTTTCAAGAAAATAAAAAGGTACCAACCAGAGTCAGAAACAAAGCCCTCTCCACCTTCTCCATCTGACCCATAGAGTTGCTGGAGGCCAAGATAGGCTGGGCCAGACCAACTAAAGAACTTCTTTTTGCCAGGCGGAGGTGGCGCACGCCTTTAATCCCAGCGCTCAGGAGGCAGAGGCAGGCGGATCTTTGTGTGTTCGAGGCCAGCCTGGTCTACAAGAGCTAGTTCCAGGACAGCCACAGCTACACAGAGAAACCCTGTCTTGAAAAACCAAAAAAAGAAAAGGAAAGGAAAAAAAAAGAACTTTTTTCCCCAGTTCTTGCTCCCCTAGCTCCTGGCAAACAACCCCCAAAATATACCCCTTGTTGAGTTCATGGGAAGACATCTTACATGGGCAGAACCACTGTGTGTGTGTGTGTGTGTGTGTGTGTGTGTGTGTGTGTGTGTGTGTGTGTGTGTGTATGTGTGTGTGTGTACTCCAAGGCCTTTTGTATTCTAGGTAAGAACTCCACCAAGTGATCTGTTCAGCCCCTGTTTGTTTTGTTTTTGTTGGCTTGTTTTACATAGGGTCATAGTCTATAGCTCAAGCTAATCTTGAATTTGCTATGTACCCCCAGGTTGGTCTTGAACTCAGAATCCTCCTGTCTCAGCTTACTGAATGCTGGTATTACAGATCTGTGACACTATTCCCTGCCAGAGAATCCTTAAAAAAAAAAAATCCCAGGGGCTGGAGAGATGGCTCAGCGGTTAAGAGCATTGCCTGCTCTTCCAAAAGTCCTGAGTTCAATTCCCAGCAACCACATGGTGGCTCACAACCATTTGTAATGAGGTCTGGTGCCCTCTTCTGGCCTTCAGGGATACACACAGACAGAATATTGTATACATAATAAATAAATAAATATTAAAAAAAATCCCATCAAGTCATTCTGTTCATCAAAACCTTCAATATAGTCTCGTCATCACCCTTACCCTGACTTACAAAAGACCACTTTGTCTGGCCTCTACCCGACCGTGGCTTGGATGTGGTTTGTCCCTCACCTCATCCCACGAAGGTTCATGTTAAAAATGTGAGCCCCAGTGTGGTGATATTAAGAGGTACTAGCACCTTGGGGAAGTACAGCCAAACAGGAGGTCATTGAGCCATTACAGTCCTACCCTCAGATGGGACTAAGGTTCCTAAGAGATTCATTATACAAAGGCAGACCAGATCCCTCCTCAGTGGCTGGCTGGTTTCCTGTCTTGTCATGCGATCTGTCCTTCTCACTCATGTCCCCACCCTGGTGATGCCACCTGCCACAGGACTTTGCCAGACTGAGCACCATGCAGTTTGGATTATGCACCTTTGAAATGTGAAATTAAGTCCTGGAGAAATGGCTCAGTCGGTGAAGAGCTACCGCACAAGCACGAGGATCCGGTTTTGAGCCCCAGAGCGTGTTTTTAAAAGCTGGGCATAGTGGTCCAAGCTTATAATCTTAGCACCGGGGAGACTGAGGCAGGGAGAGCCTGGTACAAACTGACAGTTCAAAAATAATCTGCTAAGCACACTATCTCCACAGACCATTATCTTCTTCTTTAAAAAAAAATACTTTATTTTATGTGTATGTGCACTGCATGTGTGCAGAAGCCCTCCGAGGTCAGAAGAGGTAGTGACTTATAGAACTGGAGTTGTAGACAGCTGTGAGCTGCCATGTTGGATGCTGGGAGCCAATGCTGGGTCCTCTTTAAGAGCAGGCAACTCTCTGAACCACTAAGCCTTCTCTCCAGCCCCAACCATTTAATTTTTCCTGACAGAATGGCTTTAGCAACCAAAACTAATTCATCCAGTGTGTCCTTTCCAGAAGAACTGGAGGATGCTACTTCCTGCTGAAATGCTAACGTGTAATGGAAAGCACACGCATACACACACATACAACTCACAGCTGTCACAAGGAAAGCACACGCATACACACATACAACTCACAGCTGTCACAAGGAAAAAAAGAACAATTTACTCATATAAACATCTCTGTGTGAGGCCAAGCGCTATCCTGCAACATTTTAATTATTTGTTGATATGCTTACAACCCTCCTGGACTCCAGGCTGTCTGGGAAACAGGA
>PVIU01015212.1:0-49117 GCA_004026605.1 Ondatra zibethicus
CTGGTATTAAGTGTTTTGAGATTCCATAGGGTTTTTAGAATTTCTGATGTATCCAAGATACGTGGTTTGTTAGGATCCCATCTCCCAGCCTCAGTATTCTGTGTGAATGAAGCTTGTAAGAACAACTCAAGCGGCAGAGACCAAATGAAGCCCAGATGAAAATGCACCTTAAAAGATAAAGATAGCTGCATTAATGCTTTCATAGTGTAATTCTGCTTAATTTTGATGGAATGACCTTAAATACACATTTTGAAATAATGCATTGTTGTTGTGTCTTTCTTTACATGTCATCCTTTAGGGCATGCTACTAAGAGTCTATTAATGAAGTAATTGTGATATTTTATGAATCAAGTCCTGCAGGGACCCTGTCTCTTTCCACAGGGCTAGTGAGTAATTGCTGTGCCAAAAAGGGTTTGCTGCCATCAGAACTTACCGTACACCAAGAAGACAGTGATTGCAAAAGTAGTCTTCTTAAACTCACATATATATGAGTTTAAGTCTGCTACTAATATCATTAACTGGAGATAGCCAAAGAGATAATATGAACTAGAAAAAAGATAACAAAAGTAGAGAATGTTTTTATGTATAGATATTTCTAAAGGTTCTAAACCAAGGCAGCTGGCTAAGGAGCAGGCAGAGACATGGTTTACAGTGTGCACATTAATCTCTGCATCTAACTTTTTGTTCTTTAGCTCAGCCTTTCACAGAATCCTGTTGCAGTCTGGGCTGAGGCTGTAGCTCAGTAGGCAGAATGCCCTCTTCTGACTTCAGTGGGTACTGCAAGCACAGGGTGCACAGACCCACATGCAGGCAAGACACCTGTGCATATAAAATAAACTATATTTAAAAATAAGAAAATAAAAATTATGATCTTTTAAAGAAGATTTATTTATGTGTGTGCTGCCTGCATGAGTTTTACATACCACCCAGATGCAAGAGCCCAGGTGGGCCAGCACAGACCCTTAAATCTCCTGTACCTGAGTTATAGTTGTGAGCCACTGTGAGCGTGCTCTACAGGAGTAATAAGTGTGCTTAATGCCTTAACCTTCTCTCTGGCCTCCAAAATTTCAATCTTGTATTTTTTTTAAGATGTAGTTTATTCTTGGATTAAAAAAAAAAAGTGGTACATTTACACAATGGAGTACTACACAGCAGAAAAAAATGACAGCTTGAATTTTGCAGGAAAATGGATGGAACTAGAAAACATTACTTTGAGTGAGGTAACCCAGACACAGAAAGATAATTATCACATGTACTCACTCATAGGTGGTTTTTAAACATAAAGCAAAGAAAACCAGCCTAGAAACCACAATCCCAGAGAACTTAGACAACAATACGGAGATTTACATAGATCTAATCTACATGGGAAGTAGAAAGTATAAAAAGACAAGATCTCCTGAGTAAATTAGGAGCATGGGGACCTTGGGGGAGGGTTGAAGGGGGAGGGGAGAGGCAGGGAGGGGAGCAGAAGAATGTAGAGCTCAATAAATATCATGGAAAAAGAAAAAAAGGAACAGCCCTACAAAAAAAAGGATGTAGTTTATTCTTTTTAGTTATGGGGATGGTGTTCAGAGGAGCGCAGGTTCCTGCGGAGGCATCAGATTCCTTAGGAGCTGCAGTTATACACAGTTGTGAGCCAGCTGACATGGGTGATGGGAACTGAACTCAGGTCCTCTGGAATAGCAGTAAGTGCTCTTAACTACTGAGCCATGTCTCCAACCCCTTTGATTCTTTGGCTTTGGTTTCTAATTTTTGTTCTGTTTTGGTTTATTTTGAGACAGGGGTCTCACTATGTAGCCCTAGCTGGCCTAGAATGCACTATATAGACTAGGGTGGCCTCAAACTCAAAGAAATCCACCTGCCTCTCTGCCTGTACCTATTGAGTGCCGGGATTAAAGGCGTGTGCCCCCATGCCAGCCTAAATTCTTTTTCATAAAATGAAAATAAAGCTTTTTAAAAAGAGACAAATGGCTTTGCTTACAGGAGTGCTCCCTGACCTTTCTGCATCTGTGGAATGCACAGCTTTACTGTCAGTAATTCTGCCTTGTACACCTCTGTAATATCCTGTCCAAAGTCCTAGAGAGCCTTCTACAGCAACAGCGTCAAAACCCACCAACCTAGGAGACAGTGCCATTTTAAAGACAGTAGAGGAACTCTTGGAGAAACCCACACCACAAATCTTAGACTTTCCGCCCCAGAGCCTTCTTTTTTCTAACCTTCTGCATAAAAATCTGTGTTTAAAATGCTTCTTAATAATCATCAGTCCTGCTTCCTATTGGCTCCTCTTCCTGAGTCCTTTTCAGCATGAAACCGAGCGTAGGGTTTTACCTGAGTCAGAGTACCCGAAAGACGAAGGGAATTCGGTGCTGAAACCGAGTGCTCCAGCCGGGGAAGGCCACCGTGTTTAAGCACCTTCTAGGCAAGAAGGAAATACTGGCAAGGGAGCCCTATTCTCCTAAACTTGCTATCTGCTATCCCTCACGGCTGCGGGGCTTTGGAGTACAGAAGCCTGCGATGCCTAAGATAACCGCATGGTGGCGCAAGAGACACCGCGAGTATGAGGCTTTTGACCAGCGCTCCTGGCAGGTAGGTGGGCAAGGAGTCTGGAATGATAGTTCCGCCTGCAGTGTGTGGGTTCATGACTTTCTGAAACCCAGTTCTCAGAATGTCAGCGACACATCCAACCATGTTCTCAACAGACAACACAGGAAAGAATGTATCCTTCACATTTTTTAGTCCCAAAGGCCAGGTTCCATTGCCTTCCAGTTCTCTCCTTCCCATTGCAGCTGAATCAGTTACCTTGACAACTGTGCAGTAATACATGCATGTGAGTATTTGGGGGCTTGGGGCCCCACCACAACATCTCTCCCTATTTCCAGGACGGGCACTGTTGGGGAGCCTTGTTGATAGAATGTATGTTATTGTATGTATGTATGTGTGTAGCACATTCAAAATGCTATTGAGGATGAATTTAATAATTGCAAATTGAATAGTTAGTAAAACTGATCTTTGCTGAGCATGTAACTCAACTGGTATCCTCACAGGCACAAAGCCCTGGGTTCCATCGCTGGCATAAACTAGGAATGGCGGCACACGCTTGTCATCTGGGCATTCAGGTCACAGGAAAATCAGGAATTCAAAGTCATCCTATGTAACATAGCAAGTTTGGGCTACATGAAACCCTTTTTGTTTACAATACACAAAACCCACAGATGAGATAGAATAAGGCTTTTTATGTATCTACAATATGCATTAAGGGCTCAGGAGCTAGGAACTGGATGAGACATGTTTCCAGGACAGACATGGTGGTTCACACCATAGCCCAGCACTTAGGAGACGGAGGCAAGAAAATTTCTGCAAACTGAGGCCAACTTGTTCTACGCAGCAAGTTCCAAGCCAGTCAGAACTCCACAGTGAGACCTTGTCTCAAAAAAGCACACACACTCACATTAGCACAGTCATAACACATATACATAAAAATCCATCTTCAAAAAGTAAAATTTGCAAGTAAATGGATAGAAGTGGAAAATATTATGCTGAGTGCTCTTATCCACCTCTCCAGCCCCTGGGCTTTTGTTTTTGTCTGAATCTTGATAGAAATGGTACACAGGCAGGAGACCCTACAGCTTCAGTCATCTACTCTGCCCGTTCTTATAGCCCTTGTCTGTCTCGGTCCAGTGTCCCTGCTTTACAGCCCTCTCTCTAAATTCTGCTCTGCTCAAAACTTTTGCCCCTGTGCCTTAAGCTCCTCCTCCTGGCATGGCAAGAACAAATGAACAGCCACACCTTAATAGCATCATATAATGAGATCAGTGTTAAATTTCCCTTTGTCCTCAAATATTGTGTAGGGTCGGGTGTCTCAGTCAGGATTCAAACAAGTTCAGCAAAGTGGGGTCCAGCTTATATAACAGATTTCTTTGCTTTTGTTGTTGTTGCTGTTTTGCTTTGCAACAGGGTTTTGTGTAGCCATACTGGCCTCAAACTTGCTAAGCAGCTGAGGTTGGACCAGAATGTTTAATACTCTTACCTCCGCTTTCCAAGTACTGAGATCACAGGCAATTGCCACTATGCCCAACCTGTTTGAAATTCCTTTTTTTTTTTTTAAGATTTTTTAAAATATTTATTTGTTTATTATGTATACAACATTCTGCCTCTATGTATCCCTGCAGGCCAGAAAAGGGCACCAGACCTCATTACAGATGGTTGTGAGCCACCATGTGTGTTGCTGAGGACAGAATCCAGGACATTCACATGCCAGGCATGTGCTCTACCACTGAGCTCTATCTTTAGATTTCGTCTCCTTTTTTTTTTTTTAGATTTATTTATTTATTATGTGTACAGTATTCTGTCTGCATGTATGCCTGCAGGCCAGAAGAGGGCACCAGATCTCATTACAGATGGTTGTGAGCCACCATGTGGTTGCTGGGAATTGAACTCAGGACCTTTGGAAGAGCAGGCAATGCTCTTTACCGCTGAGCCATCTCTCCAGCCCTCTTCTCCATTTTTGTTTGTTTGGTTTTGTTTTTTTTTTGTTTTGTTTTGTTTCAAGACAGGGTTCTCTGTGTAGCCCTGGGTGTTGAGGAACTTGCTCTGTAGGCCAGGCTGACCTCAAACTCAGAGATTCGCTTACCTCTGCCTGCGATTAAATCCTTTGCTGGGATTAAAGCCCTTCACCACCACTGCTGGCTCATTTTATTTTTTATTTAAGGGTTTTTTATTAATTGTGATTATTTACATGGAAATCCCATCCCCCCACCCCCCTCATTTGTTCTAATAGTTGGTCCCTAGTTGGTGGCAGCTTGGGGAGGACTCAGAGGCGTGGCCTTGTTGGAGGAGGTGGGTCACTGGGGATGGATGGGCTTTGAGGTTTCAAAAGACTGTCCTGGGTCTTTTTCTCTCTCTCCCTCATGGTTATATCTCAAAATGGAAATTCTCAGCTGCCGCTCACAGCCATGGTGGCTGCCTGCTGCCATGCTTGCCACCATGGCCGTCATAGACTCTAACCTTCTGAAACTGTGAGCCCCCTCTTGAGTTGTCTTGGTTGTGGTGTCTCATCACAGCAACAGAAAAGTAACCAGGACAACGATGCTAAAGAGGAAGCAAATCCTTTTAAAAATTCACTTCTATGTACTTGGGGTTTTACTATTCGTGAGCTAGTTGTGTGACCTAATGTGGCCCACCTTCCACCTGAGCCCTTTAGGGTTCACCCAGAACCCCAAAGGCTCTAACTCGGGACAAATGCCCAGCACACCCTTCTTCTTAAGACAGAGCCTCAGTGTATAGCTCTGGTGGTTCTGGAACTTACCAGTGTATAGCAGGGTGGCCTTGAGCTCATAGAGAGCCACTTGCCTATTCCTTTCAAGGGCTGTGATTAAAGGTATGTGCACCACATCCAGCAAACCACTCTTCTTTGTTTTATTTATTCATTTTATTTTATGTGTGTTACCTGCATGTGTGTGTGTGTCTCTCTGTGTGTGTACTGCACACCACATGTGTGCTTGGTGTCCTTGGAGGTCAGATGAGGGCATCAGATCCTCTGAAACTAGAGTTACACATTGTTTTAACCACCATGTGGGCCCTGGAAATTGAACCTGCATCCTCTGCAAGAGCAACAGGTGCTCTTAACCACTGAGCCATCTGTCTGGCACCAACCTCCTTACTCCTACAGAAAGCGTGCTACACATTGAGCAATAGCATCTGGTGTGCTGTGGCAGGAGGGGTAGGCTCCCTTACATATTTCTTCATTCAACAAGAGGCTATAGAACATGCACGTCACGATCCTGGATATAGTGAATAAACCCGTGAGTGAGAAAGATATGAGTCTTGTCTGGTTGGAATTACATTCTGTAAGCAGGGAACAGGGCGACATGAAATGGAAATTCAGAGTGCCTGGAGTCTGAGGTCAATCTGAGCTACATAGGAAGTTCAAGGCTAGCCTGGGCTATATAGCAAGCTATTGTCTCAAAAGTGTTGGGGTAAAAACAGTACTATGGTAGAGCTTTGGGACTGGAGGCATGTATGTATCTTCTTTAGGAAGGGCGGACTCAGAGGCACTTAGAGAAGATCTTTGTTTTTTGTTAACAGACAGGTCTCACTATAGCACCCAAGCTAGCTGCAATACATATGCACAAAGGTATCCTCCTGCCTCCAGAGTAGCTGGAGGTCGGTAGCTGTTGCCGCCATCCCTGCAGGAGTTAATATTTGACCTGAGACCAGGGGATGGAAAAAAAAATGGCAGCTTTGAAAAAAGTGAGAAAGTACGGATTGGCGCCGTAACCCGGTTGGAAGAGTGCTTGCCTAGCTAGCACTCGCGAGGTTCCAGGTTTGCCCTACCCCCCCACTCCTTGGCTCACAGGTCTGTAAACCAGCACTAGGGAAGTGCAGGCAGGGGGATGAGGAGTTCAGAGTTCACCGCTTATGGAATTCCAGGTTGAAGAGATTCTCTCAGAACATGAACTGGGAAGAGAAGCCATAGAGAGACAGCTAGTGCAAAGGCCCTGGAGCAGAAAGGCGAGGGCCAGAAATGTCCTGAGAGGAAGGCATCAAGAAAGGAGCCTAGAGTAACTAACACCACGGTTCCGTCCTGGGCGCTTAGTGTAGGCTTTGTTGCGCCCAGAATCTGGAGTCAGGACAGGGATGTGTGTGTGCTTACGTTCCCAGGCTGGTTAGCGTGTTTTCAAATTTGCGCCCTAACTGGCCTCCAGAGTGTATGGGTTCTGGGCGTGGGCCACCGAGCCCCGCAGGCTCAGGCCCTACTGGGAGGGGGCTAGGGAAGCCGAGGGCGAGGGGGGTTGGGCCTAGAAACCTGCAAACTTCGCAGAGGGAGGGGAGGAGTCAGCACGCGACGACCGGCGAGTCCCTCCTGCGGTCAGACGCCGGGCCTGCTTTTGTTGGCGTGTGTGACCTCCGGGCTGGACCTCGTGGCTCCCAGGTAAGGCTGCTCAGGGCTAGGCCCCGGATGTCCCCGTGCTTCTCACCCTGCTCCGCCTGGCCGGCCCCCGGGTGGGGAGTGAGGATTGCTCCTCCACCCGGAAAGTGGGGCCAGTGAGACAGCCGGGCGGGAGCTTGAGCTCAAGGCCGCCCCAGGCAGGGCTCTGCAGAGAGCTTGGGGGACCCGAGCTCTCAGGCCCTGCCAGCCTCCACCTTCCAACGCTTTCCTCCATGTCTTTGACTGGGAAGGCGTTTCCGTCAGTTTCTCTGCAAAGTTTGCTTAAAAAGAAAATTGGACAGAATTCTTTTTCAAGTCATTGAAGATGCTGTGCTAATGTAGCCTCGTGCACAGGACAGAAACCACCGTCCTCTGGCCTGCCCTTTGCCTCCACGAATTTGGATCCGGGTTGTTCCCTCCTCCCTACCCTCCCCACCCTAGTGTCCCTGTTCATGACTTGTATATACTGTTTAAGCAAACACACATCTAAGAACTTTTATCCTTGACATGTGGGTTTTCTACATACAAAGTCACAACTTGACTTGGGATGCGCACTTAATTCCAGGTGCTGAGAGGCGGCTGTGGGTGGACGGAACAAGTCCCGTGCTGCTGAGAGCTGGTTCCTTAAGGTGCAGATTGGGTAAGCTGTAGAGTGTGCTCGTGGGGCACGGAGAAGGGCCCTCTGGAGTGGGACAGAAGTAGGGATGGGGCGTTGTTTGTATTCTAAGGTGGGATCCTTAACCTACTGTCGTGAATTTGTGATAGCATTTTATCATCATTTTAAATCCCACAGTTTCAAGTAGAAAACAAGCCGGCTTGGTGGCACACGCCATTAATCCCAGCCGAAGCAGGCGGATCTCGGAGTTTGAGGCCAGTCTGGTCTATAAAGTGAGTTCCAGGGCTACGTAAAGAGACCCTGTCTCAAACAAACAAATACTAGAAAACTGATAGGTAGCCTCAGACCTGTGGTCCCACCTTCAGGGTCTGAGGTTAGCCAGACTTTACCCCTAAGCTTTCCAGTAGGGTGAAGAACTGAGCGAAGTTGGCGCATTTCAGGCCAGCGTTGGTGGCGCGCGTTAAAGCTGGGAAGCTGATCAGTCCTGGTGTGTTTCTCTTTGCGGTTTGCTGTTGTGGTCTGCCCTGTGGAGTTGCGAAATCTCATTCCTTTGGGAGACGGAGCCATTGTGTGGTTCCAATTGGACTCCAACTGGCTACAATTCTCTGGCCTCATCCTCCCAAGTGCTGGGATCACGTGACACACTAGCACGATTTACATTTTAAATGGTTTAGGAGTGCTTCCTTCGCTCTCTACAATAGAAAACCTACCGGTGAAGTTTTGCGGATCTGGCCTGAGGGGGAGGGCGTGACTTCCTGTCTCTGGGAGAGCTGGAGCGCCTTCTTGGATTTGCATTTCCTTGGCCCTTGCCTGGTTCCTTTTGTCACCTTCTGTCTTCTTTTCAGATGTTTATTAGCCCATTGCATTTTCAAATCAGCAACTTGTTCTTTATTGTGTGGGTTCTCGCCCTCAGCTTGCTAGTGTGCAGGGTTGTGGATTATCCCCCCCCCCCCACTGGAGAGCTTTAGGGTATGCGTAGCTGGGGGTGGGCGAGTACGCATTGCATGGCTTGTGTCCTGGGTTCAACATCCAGTATTGCATTACTTGCCTTTGATTTAGACGTGTGCTTTTGAGAGAGTCTCCCAGAGCCCAAGCTGACCTCCAGGTCATGTGGCAAAGTGGGGTTAAAGGCTTTAGGCCACCAAGGTAGGCTCCCTGAACTCTGATGTGAAGCCGAAGTTGGTCCCAAACTCCTAGTCCTTCTGTCTCTACCCAGCAAGTGCTGGCATAGCCTGCGCACCTCTGTTCTGACTGCTGGTTTAGCACTGACCTGTGTCTGCCTTGGAGACGCGAGGTGAAGGGCACGGCTGGGCAGGGAATCGGACTCCAGAGAGGGAGGAGTGCTTTTGACAAGAGTAGCGCCTAACTTCCACCTCTGTTAGTGCATCTTCCTCCCGCCTTCGCCCTTTGTACCTCTCGTTGGGATTTTGTCTTTTCCTTGTGTCGCCCTGCAGCTGATGCCCAGGTTCTGCTCCGCCATGGAAAGCTGCAGCGTGTCAGCTGCTCTGCTTCTCATGTCCAACAGTTTGAAGCAGTCTCCAATTTCCTATGTTGGTACGTCACTCAAAAAAGCCAATAGTGGACAGCGGGGCTTCTGCCGAGGCAGTCACCCATGAGCTCCAAGAAAACAGCTCTGTGCTCCAGTACTGGTTTTCAATTATTGATCTTGAGTCAAATGTGATGGCTTCTGTTTAATCCCAGCTCGTAGGAGGCTGAGGCAGGAGTATTGCTATTAGGTCATGGCCAGTCTGAACTACATAATGAGTTCCAGAGAAGCCTGGTTTTCTTCCATGCAAGTGGTTTTCTATGGTAGATAGGATGGATATGTATTTGGCTTGTTTTGTTTTTGAGACAGGGTCTAACCAAAAAGCCCTAGAGGGCCTTGTACTTGCTGTGTATCCCAGCTTGGTTTCAACCCCAGGTGCAGGGATTTCATGGTAATCTCACCATTCCCTGCTTTTATTTAACTTAGGTGTCACTGCAAAAACTGCAGCTCTTGTATTAAAGGAAATAAGAGGTAGTTTATTATGGACCTGTTTTGAATGACTGGGGCCTGGGTACACAGGTTTAGATTACCGCTAATTCCATATTCTAGCTTGGAAGACGTTTCATTAAGTTTTATAGTTTTACAGAAAAGAAAGTCATAAATGAAGGCAAAAAATAACATTTGGTGGGTACATCAGGGAGGCAGGTACAGTGTGCTTGAGGAAGCATTTCTATAGGCCCAAGATACTATCTGATGACATTCTTAGCCCTGCTTATCTTTCAGGAAGCTAAGTCTAGAGGTCTGCTAAGTTAACAGATTCTGAAAGGTTCTTATCTGTTAGGCATAGTCCTGGAACGGTGTTCTGGAAGGCTGGACTAACCCGCGGTCAGCCTCTGGACCTGCATTTCCTGTCTCTCCAGTACCGCAGCTCTCGTCCCAACCAGCCTCTGCAGACCCAGCCTTTCGGGGTTCCCATGTGCACCAGGTGCAGAAAAGAAAAGTGCCCTCAGATTTTGTTTGTTTCTGTGATCGCTTCCACTATATTGGCATCTTTTCGTGTTTAGTGATAATTTTGTACTTTTCTACAGAATTTTAACTGTAGCTTGTCAATAAATATAAACTGCATAGCAGTTGGAAATACACAATTCCTGTTGGCCATTCCACAGGAACTCTGAGAAGTTATAGGCTGATTTAGTTATGCTGGAGATCTGAGCCGAGGGCCTTGCAGAAGCTGGGTGTGTGTGCTATTAATGGGCTACAACACCACACCCGTTTATATTCTTTTTTCTTTTTCTGGGGGAGGGCGGGGTTCAAGGCAGGGTGCCTCCGAAAGCTGGGATTATAGGAATGAGCCACCTCTTTGAGTATTTAAAGAGCTGAAGCTGGGGGGGGGGCATGTATTTCAAGTGGCTCTACTGGCCAGCATGACAGCCCAGATCCATCAGCACCCGGGTGTTGGGATCAAAGGCAAGTGCTGTCACCACCTGGCTGTTTACAACTTTTTTTTAATATTTATTTATTTTGTATACAATATTCTGTCTGCATGTATGCCTGCAGGCCAGAAGAGGGCACCAGACCTCATTACAGATGGTTGTGAGCCACCATGTGGTTGCTGGGAATTGAACTCAGGACCTTTGGAAGAGCAGGCAATGCTCTTAACCGCCCTGTTTACAACTTTTACATCTCTCCAGCCCTGTTTACAACTTTTAAATGCAGGGTTCGTTCTCATTCAAAAACAAACAAAAGCAGATTTGGCGAAGTTGTGGCGAAATGGAAACTTTAATTTTTTAAGACAGGGTTTCTCTGTATAGCCCTGGCTGGCCTAAAACTCAAATCTGTAGACCAGGCTGACCTAGAACTCAAAGATCTGCCTGCCTCTTCCTCCAAAGTGCTGGGATTAAAGGTGTGTGCCACCAGCACCCAACATCGCATTCTTTATTCAAGAAACAGACACGGCCTAGAGGGGATGGCTCAGTGGTTAAGAGTATGCACTGCTCTCCTAGAGAGAGGACCCCTGTTCAGCTCCCAGCACCTGCATCAGGTGGCGGACCCCCCGCCGCTCCTGGCACAGGGACCTAATCTCATGCACATACCCACAGGCACACACACACACATAGCTACATATAATTAAAAATCATAAAAATAAATCTTTTTAAGAAAAGAAATAGAACAGCCATTCAAGGTGGTTTCAAGCATAGTCAGTTTCTAAGCCACTCCAGATTATGCTGTATTTTGAGTGTATAGGCTTAGTCGACATGTATGTATGTCTGTGTACCACATTCGTGCTCAGTGCCCATGGAGGACAGAAGAGGGCATCAGCTCCCCTGGAATTGGAGTTTCAGGTAGTTGTTAGCCACTACATGGATGGGTACTTGAAATGGAATCCCAGGTTCTCTGGAAGAGCAGCCCGTGCTCTTAACAGCTGAGCCGTCTCTCCATCCCTTAAAAAAAAAATAACAAGCTCACTTTGGTTTGGAGTGGAGCTGCCAGGTTCTGGAACCTCACCCATAAAGCAGCACTAAGCTTCCCTGTGATTTTTGTGCTTCAACACCACTTCCATAAACTGCCTAATTCAGACATATTTCTACTTCTTAATGAAACTCTTTTCTTAGGCTGGGCTCTGGTGGTGGCAGTCCTGTATCTCAGCTGCTCAAGAGGATGAAGCAAGAGTATCTCAAGTTCAAGGCCTGGCTGGGTTGCAGAGCTAGGTCAAGGCAGCCTGTCTCTACCTCCAGGGTGCTGGGATTAGTGTGGTGACTTCATTTAGATTGATTGATTGCAACACTGCAACGCCCCACCCCCCACGACCACTTGGCTCAGATACTGTGAAGCTACATCCAAACCTAGATTTTCTTCTGCAGGGCAACGTGGTCCTATTTACCAACATGGTCTTGCTTATAAGCTTGTTTGATGCCAATGGGTTTGATTTGCTAGTATGTGCTTTAATGTTTTTTGTGTCAGGCTGGGCCAAGCGCCTGTTTAGCATGCACAAGGCCTTGCCGCCGCTCTCCAGCTCCAGAACTCAACCCGCAGGGAACTGCATCTATTTTTTTATGAGATTGAAGAAACTCTGGTGGTCTTTTTGTCTTGTTGTCTTTTAAACCTCATCATCCTTCATATTATCTAGCCCCTTACGGTTGTTGAATAGTTCCCTTTTGCGCTTCTCTAGAATTCTGTGTGTGCGTGCGTGTGTGTGTGTGTGTGTGTGTGTGTGTGTGTGTGTGTGTGTGTGTGTGTGTGTGTGTTTCATCCAACTAACTTCTCTAGAATTCTGGGGTTTGGATATAACTCAGAAAACTTACGAGGTCAGAGTTGGTAGCACCGTCCTGTGTTCCCTGCATTGAGAAGCAGGTGGGGAAGTGATACATACAGGTTTAGTTCTAACAAGTTCTAGACCAAAATAAAACAAAGCAAAACAAATTTGCTTCAGATTTCCAGATTAAATATGAAAATTTATCCTCTGCTTTGTTATTGTTTGTTTTTGAGATAGGGTCTCACTGTGCATTCCTGGCAGGCCTGGAATTTTCTGTGTAGACCAGGCTGGTCAGCTAAACGGGTCCTCCTGCCTCACCTTACACGTGTTATGTTTTTAATTTCATTTTTTTTATTTACTTTCTTACTTACTTTTGGCTTTCGAGGCAGGGTTTTCCTGTAAAGTCCTAGTTGTCCAGAAACTCTTTGACCAGCTGTCCTTGAACTCACAGAGATCCACCTTCTGCCCCTGAGTGCTGGGATTAAAGACGCCTGCCACCACCGCCCAGGTGTTTTAACTACATTTTATTTGTGTCTCCAGGCATGCAGTGTGCTGAGAAACTCTTGTGGAAATCAGGATGTTCTCCCAGTGTATGGATCCTGGGCATACTTAGGTTGACTCCTCTACGGTTCTCATTTTCCTTGTGTATGTGTATTTGTTTGGTGTTTTGTTTTTTTTTGACATAGTAACTCTGTAACCCAGGCTGGTCTATTTGGAGCAATCCTCCTGCTTCAGCTTCCCTAGTGCTGGGATCACTTTCCTGAACCTCCAAGGTTGATCTAAAGGGAATTAGGGGGTGAGGGATGGAGAGTGGTGTGTACATAGAACCCAGGACCTTTGCAGGGTAGGCAAGCCCCCTTGACTAAAACCCCCGTCTGCCTTTGTACCTTTGTATACAGGGTAGAAAGTGACTTTGGCTCATAGACTCCTTTGTTTTGCTCTTGGATTGTGTTAGGAACACAGAAGCATGGAGAACTTTTTCTCAAGAACTAGGGATCCAGCTTAGCGGTGGCGACTTCACCCACCTTGCAAAAGGACCTGGGTTTAAGCAAAAATAAAAATCCAAACATTTAGTCTGGTGATAGTGGCACACTTTTAATCCCAGCCTTGGGGGCAGAGGCTGGCAAATCTCTGAGTTTAAGGCCAGCCTAGTCTACAGAGTGAGTTCCAGGACAACCAGGGCTAAAAAGAGAAATCCCATCTCAAAAAAAAAAAAAAAAAAGAAAGAAAAGAAAAGAAAGTCCAGACATTGTTATGTGTTGGGTATGGTGCCAGCCTCTAGCGCCGGTAACAAGTGGTTCAAGGCCAGCCTCAACTATGTATCAAGTTTCAGGCCAGCGAGGGCTAAATGAGACTATATCTCAAAAAATGCTTTGTTGTTGCTGCTCTCTCAAAGTAAGGTGGCACACACCTGTGGTCCCGGCACTCCAGGGGCAGGAGGAGAAGTTTGGGGCTTCCAGGCCAGCCCAGCAAACTCGAGGAGACCCAAACCCACCCCCAGCACATGTTTTCATTGCTCATGTTTAGTTTCAGGGTGGGAACCACCTTTAGGTAAGGAAGAACTGTTTCCTTTTGGCCCTGCGTGTTTCCCACAAGCCTATGCTGCCAGCTTGGCAGACAGCCCAGTGTGCTGGTGGTAGGATCGCCTTCAGGAGGCCAGGGCGACTTGAGGTAAAACGGGAGATGATGGCCGATCCATGTCTTCCTCGCTGTGTCTGTGTAATGGGCAGACACCACTTCCACAAGCTCCTACCATGAGACGTGCTGCTCCCAAAGGCCCAAGGTGGTCAAGCAGCCGTGAACTAAAACTTGGAACCCAAAGGAGCCTCTTTTTCCTTTGAGATGTTTGTCTTAGGCATTTTGTGACAGTAATAGAAACTTAAGAAGCCAAGTCAAAAGACCAACTCAGCTCCCTTCCGTTCCCGCAAATCTACATGCTCAGATACAATACAGTCTTGCCGCTCAAGATGTTTGGTTTCCGTGGAATTGTGGGTCCTCCCAGTATCTGTGATCTGATGTCTGTTTTCTGGTTCTGCGCCTTGAGTCATTAGTCCTCAGAAATTCCATGATTCTTCAGGCAGTGTGATTGTGGTTTGCTATGATGAGCCCACAGGTGGCGCATCCCTATGGTAAGCCTACCAGGTCAGTTTGGATTCCTTCCCAGTGGCTGTCCTCTGAGTGGGTGTCTCAGCAAGAAGGTAGATACTCATAGTTAGTATAGCAAGTGTTTTATTTTATTATGCTGAGTGTCATTACACGGTCATCATACAAAGGTCACACTCTGAATTCCTAACTGTGATCCTAAGCCTGTCTCCCCAAGGCAGCTCATCTCTGTATCTTTTGATGTGAGGGTCAGAATCCTGGGGGGCAGGGGAGAATCCAGATGTGCAGGGCCAAGCATTGCTCTTGGTCTCTGCTTATGTCCAGTAGGTGTCATAGGGTTCTAGGTCTGTGTCTGGTTGTCTTGAGTGAGTGATGTCATTGGATTCTGGCTATGAGGTGCATCCTTGGCTAGAGTGGGGATCCTAACTAAGATATAAAGGGCATTTTTAAAATTATGCTCATTACAGTGGGAGTAGTTCACTCTGCCACACAGTCTGGGGGTCCTTAAGCCCAGATTGAACCTGTGGGAGGGAGGAAGAGAACTGGAGTTTACTTTGGCTCCCTAGAGGAGTTTCTAATTTTTTTGCATTCTGCAAAAATAATGTTCTTAGGTTGACCTCAACTGTTTTGTGTTTTTTTTGTTTGGTGTGTGATATGTAATGCCTTCCTTTTATTTTTTAATTTAATTTTTTGTTATATTTCGTTTATTGTGTGTGGTTGTGCATGTGAGGTCAGAGAACAGTTTGTCAAATGACTTCTGTCCTTCCATGAGGGTCCAGGGACCTAACTTGGATTGGTAGGCACGATTCATTCCCCTCTGAGGCATCTTACTTTGTAGTCTTACAAAGTCTACTATGTAGACCAGGCTAGCCTTGAACTCACAGAGATCCACCAACCTTTCTTCCCAGATGCTGGGATAAAATTTGTGCACTACCATGCCCACCTTGACAGTTCTCTTAAATCTCTTTTAGACCTATTTTGTGTTTACTCTATTCCCAAGGTACGTCCCCAGCCCTTGTTTGTTTTGAAATGGGGTTTCACTATGCTGCCTACACTGACCACCAACCCCTGGGTCCCACCTTGGTCTCCTAAATAGACGGGCTGCAGGCATGAACTCTCATGTCCACCTATAAGTGGGTTTTTGTCATTGCACATAAATTGTGAGTTCTGACCTTTATTTCCCCTTGTGATCATATCCATGTGCAAGTCCCATTAGTAATCCTTTATGTTAAATATTTATTAAGTACACATAGCATAGTTTTCTTTGTAATACATTTTTATTGATATTTATTGAGCTCTACATTTTTCTCTGCTCCCCTTCCTGCCTCTCCCTTCCCCACTTCAATCCTCCCCCAAGGTCCCCATGCTCCTAATTTACACAGGAGATCTTGTCTTTTTATACTTTCTACTTCCCATGTAGATTAGATCTATGTAAGTCTCTCTTAGTGTCCGCATTGTTGTCTAAGTTCTCTGGGATTGTGGTTTGTAGGCTGGCTTTCTTTGCTTTATGTTTAAAAACCACCTATGAGTGAGTACATGTGATAATTGTCTTTCTGTCTTGGTTACCTTACTCAAATGTTTTCTAGCTCCATCCATTTTCCTGCAAAATTCAAGCTGTTGTTATTTTTTTCTGCTGTGTAGTACTCCATTGTGTATATGTACCACATTTTTCTTATCCATTCTTTGATCGAGGGGCATTTAGGTTGTTTCCAGATTCTGGCTATGACAAAGCTGCTATGAACATAGTTGAGCACATGTCCTTGTGGCACAATTGAGCATCCTTTGGGTATATACCCAAAAGTGGTATTACTGGGTCTTGAGGAAGGTTGTTTCCTAATTTTCTGAGAAATCGCCACACTGACATCCAAAGGAGTTGTACCAGCTTGCATTCCCACCAGCAATGCAGAAGTGTTCCCTTTTCCCCACAACCTCTCCATCTCCATCATAAGTTGTCATCAGTGTTTTTAATCTTGGCCATTCTTACAGGTGTAAGATGGAATCTCAGAGTTGTTTTGATTTGCATTTCTCTGATGACTAAGGATGTTGAACATTTCCTTAAGTGTCTTTCAGCTATTTTAGATTCCTCTGTTGAGAGTTCTCTGTTTAGGTCTATACTCCATTTTTTTTTATTGGATTATGTGATCTTTTGATGTCCAATTTCTTGAGTTCTTTGTATATTTTGGAGATCAGACCTCTAGCTGATGTGCGGTTAGTGAAGATCTTTTTCTATTCTGTAGGCTGTCATTTTGTCTTTTGACTGTGTCCTTTGCTTTACAGAAGCTTTTCAGTTTCAGGAGGTCCCATTTATTAATTGTTTCTCCCAGTGTCTGTGCTGCTGGGGTTATATTTAAGAAGTGGTTCCCTGTGCCAATGCATTCAAGTGTACTTCCCACTTTCTCTTCTATAAGGTTCAGTGTGGCTGGCTTTGTGTTGAGGTCTTTGATCCATTTGGACTTTTTTGTGCATGGTGATAGATATGAGTCTATTTTCATTTTTCTACATGTTGATATCCAATTATGCCAGCACCACTTGTTAAATATGCTTTCTTCTTTCCATTTGATATTTTTTGCTTTTTTATCAAAGATCAGGTGTTCAAAGATGTGTGGATTGATATCCATTCCATTGGTCCTCCTGTCTGTTCTTATGCCAATACCAGGCTGTTTTCGGTACTGTAGCTCTGTAGTAGAGTTTGAAGTCAGGGATTGTGATGCCTCCAGAAGTTCTTTTATTGTACAGGATTGTTTTGGCAATCCTGGGTTTTTTGCTTTTCCATATGAAGTTGAGTACCGTTCTTTCGAGGTCTTTGAAGAATTTTGCTGGGATTTTGATGGGCATTGCGTTGAATCTGTAGATTGCTTTTGGTAAGATTGCCATTTTTACTATGTTACTCCCAAGAACATGGGAGATCTTTTTCACTTTCTGGTGTCTCCAAAAAAAATTTTTTTTTCTTTTTTGAGACAGGGTTTCTCTGTGGCTTTGGAGCCTGTCCTGGAACTAGCTCTTGTAGACCAGGCTGGCCTCGAACTCACAGAGATCTGCCTGCCTCTGCCTCCTGAGTTCTGGGATTAAATTAAAGGTGTGCGCCACCACCGCCCAGCCCAGTTTTTTTCTTCAAAGATTTAAAGTTCTTGTCATACAAGTCTTCCACTTGTTTGGTTAGAGTTATGCTATCTGTGGCTTTTGTGAAGCGTGTTGATTCTCTGATTTCTTCTCCAGCCCTTTAATCATCTGTGTACAGAAGGGCTACTGATTTTTTTAAAAAGTATTTATTATATATACAATATTCTGTCTGTGTGTATGCCTGCAGGCCGGAAGAGGGCACTAGACCTCATTACAGATGGTTGTGAGCTACTGTGTGGTTGCTGGGAATTGAACTCAGCACCTTTGGAAGAGCAGGCAATGCTCTTAACCTCTGAGCCATCTCTCTCCAGCCCCCGGCTACTGATATTTTTGAGTTAATTTTTTATACTGCTACATTGCTAAAAGTGTTTATGAGTTGTAGCAGTTCCTTGGTAGAATTTTTGGGATCACTTATGTAAACTATCATATCATCAGCAAACAGTGAGAGTTTGACTTCTTCTTTTCCAATTTGTATCCCCTTGATCGCCCTTTGGTGTCTTATTGTTCTAGCTAGGAAGGACCTCAAGAACTATATTGAATAGGTATGGAGAGAGTGGACAACCTTGTCTTGTTCCTGATTTCAGTGGTATCGCTGGAGTTTCTCTCCATTTAGTTTGATGTTGACTGTTGGCTTACTGTATATTGCCTTAATTATGTTTAGGTATGATCCTTGTATCCCTGCTCTCTCCAAGACCTTTAACATGAAGGGATGTTGTATTTTGTCAAATGCTTTTTTTGGCATCTAATGAAATGATCATGTGGTTTTTATTTTTCAGCTTGTTTTTATGGTGGATTACATTGACAGATTTTTGTATGTTGAACCATCCCTACATCTGTGGGATGAAGCCGACTTGGTCATGGTGAATCATGGTTCTGATAATTTGCTAGTATTTTATTTAGTATTTTTGCATCGATGTTCATGAGTGAGATTGGTTTGTAATTCTCTTTCTTAGTATTGTCTTTCTGTGGTTTGGGTATCAGGGTAATTGTAGCCTCATAAAAAGAGTTTGGCAATGTTCCCTCTGTTTCTATTGTGTGGAATAATTTGAGGAGTATTGGTACTAGTTCCTCTTTGAATGTCTTGTAGAATTCTGAGCTTGAGACCATCTGGTCCTGGGCTTTTTTTGTTTGGGAGACTTTTGATGACTGTTTCTATTTCTTCAGTTACAGGTCTGTTTAATTTGCTTATCTGGTCTTGATTTAATTTTGTTTTTTTTGTTGTTGTTGTTTTGTTTTTCCCTTTTCTTTTTCCGAGACAGGGTTTCTCTGTAGCTTTGGAGCCTGTCCTGGAACTAGCTCTTGTAGACCAGGCTTACCTCAGACTCACAGAGATCTGCCTGCCTCTGCCTCCCGAGTGCTGGGATTAAGAGCGTGAGCCACCATTACCCGGCTTGATTTAATTTTGGTAAGTGATATTTATCCAGGAAGTTGTCCATTTCCTTTAAGTGTTCCAATTTTGTGGAGTACAGATTTTCAAAATATGACCTGATGATCCTCTGTATTTCCTCTGTGTCTGTTGTTATGTTCCCCTTTTCATTTCTGATTTTGTTAATTTGGATATTCTCTCTCTGCCTTTTGGTTAGTTTGGATAAAGGTTTGTTTATTTTGTTGATTTTTCTTGAAAAACCAACTCTTTGTCTCATTGATTCTTTGTTGTTGTCTTTGTTTCTATTTTGTTGATTTGAGCTCTCAGTTTGATTATTTCTTGCCGTTTAGTTCTCTCAGGTGAATTTCCTTCTTTTTGTTCTAAAGTTTTCAAATGTTCTGTTAAGTTACTAGTGTTGAATTTTTCCAGCTAACACGCTTGAAGATGAGTTTGACAAGCGCCCAACTCGCTTTCGATGAGAACCTATTTCTCTGACACCAGCAGTAATCCTGGGCCTCAGGGTAGGTGCCAGTGTTAGGACAGGTACTGCTGCCCTAATACAGGCCTCTCAGCAAGGACGGTCTTAGGGGGTGGTGTTCTCCCAAGGCTTGAGTGAGAGTCTCCCAACTCTTGGGGGGGGGTCTTTCAGTTTCTTCCTCGACCCATTGATGATTCAGGTGAGCATTGTTTAATTTCCATGTGTTTGTGGGTTTTCTGGAATTAGTATTGCTGTTGACTTCTAGTTTTAAAGCATGGTGATCTGATAAGGTACATTGGTTTATTCTAATTTTTTTGTATTTGTTGAGGCTTGTTTTGTTATCGAGTATGTGGTCAGTTTTTGAGAAGGTTCCATGAGGTGCTGAGAAGAAGGTATATATTTTTCTGTTTGGATGGAATATTCTATAGATGTCTGTTAAGTCCATTTGAGTCATAACATCTGTTAGTTCTCATATTTCTCTGTTCATTTTTTTGTCTGATTGACCTGTCCAGTGGTGAGAGGGGAGTGTTGAAGTCTCCCACTATTAATGTGTGGGGTTTAATATATGATTTAAGCTTTAGAAGTGTTTGACATATGAGGGTGCCCTTGTATTTGAGGCATAGTTGTTCAGTATTAAAATTTCCTCTTGATGGATTTTCCCTGTGACTAATATGAAATGCCCTTCTTTGTCTCTTTTGACTGATTTTAGCTTGAAGTCTATTTTGTTAGATATTAGGATAGCTACTACACCTGCTTGTTTCTTAGGTCCATTTGATTGGCATATTTTTTCCCCCAACCCTTTACTCTGCCTTTGAGGTTGAGATGTGTTTCTTGTATGCAGAAGAAGGATGGATTTTGTTTTCGTATCCAATCTGTTAGCCTGTGCCTTTTTTATAGGTGAGTTGAGGCCATTTACATTAAGGGATATTAATGACCAGTGGTTGCTATCTCCTGTTAATTTAGTTTTCATTGTTGGTGATGTTAATTTGTGCATTTTTTTCTTCGGGATTTGCTGTAATGAGTTCATCAATTGTCTGTTTTTGTTGGTGTAGCCATCTTCCTTGGGTTGGCGTTTTCCTTCTAGTATTTTGTGTAGGGCTGGGTTTGTGGCTATTGGTGAAATCTAGATTTCACCCTACACAAAATACTAGAAGGAAAACGCCTTCTATGGTGATCGGCAGTTTTGCTGGGTATAGTAGTCTGGGCTGGCTTCCGTGGTCTCTCAATGTCTGCATAATGCTTCTGGCTTTCATTGTCTCCACTGAGAAGTCAGGTGTAATTCTGATAGGTCTACCTTTATATGTTACTTGGCCTTTTTCCTTTGCAGCTCTTAATATTCTTTCTTTACTCTGTGTGTTTAGTGTTTTGATTATTATGTGGCAAGAGGACTTTTTTTTTTTTGGACCCAGTCTATTTGGTGTTCTGTAAGCTTCTTGTATCGTCATAGGCATGTCTTTAGGTAGGGAAAGTTTTCTTCCATGATTTTGTTAAATAAACTTTCTGTGCCTTGAGTTGAACTTCTTCTCCTTCTTCCATACCTATTCTAAGATTTGGCCTTTTTATGGTGTCAATTTCATGGATATTTTGGGTTAAGCTTTTGTTAGATTTAATGTTTTCTTTAACTGATGAGTCTATTTCCTTTATTGTATCTTCAGCGCTTGAGATTCTCTCTTCCATTTCTTGCATTCTGCTTTACATGCTTGCATTTGTGGTTCCTGATCTTTTTCT
Organism: Ondatra zibethicus; assembly: GCA_004026605.1. NCBI lineage: Eukaryota > Metazoa > Chordata > Mammalia > Rodentia > Cricetidae > Ondatra > Ondatra zibethicus. Next base: position 21,079 of record PVIU01015212.1, read on the forward strand.
AATGATTTCTGTTTCTATAATTCCTTCGGCTTGTGTTTTCTTTATTGTTTCTATTTCTGTTTTCAACTCCTGGATAGTTTCTTTTGTATGTTTCATTGGTTTTCTTTAAGTGATTTGCTGATATCTTCCAATTTTTTGTTTGTTTTTTTCTCCATTTCTTTAAGGTAATTTCTCATTTCATCTTTAAGAATTTCAGACATTCTCTTGAGGTTATTTTTTAGAACATTTTCTTCTGGTTCATCCATATTTGGTTGTTCAGGTCTTGCTTTTGTAGGGTATTTAGGGCTTACTGGTATTGTGTTGCTCTTTTTGGTGTAGCGTGTGATCTTAACTTTTCTACTCATCTTTTCCTCTAATAGGTGTGGTTGGTGCTGTCTGAGATTCTGTTGAATAATCTAGGTGCCAGTGATTCCAAAGCTCAGATGGTTGTTCCTCGTGGTACAGTCAGTGTCACAGTTCTAGTTACCCTGTTGGTTATTCCTGTTCCTGGAGTTATCTCAGTGCTCCTGTGCTTTGGTCTGCTCCCTTGGAGTTTGCTGTCTCAGGCCTACTTTGACCTAGGCTGCTAGCTTTGATCTGTTTCTATAAATCCTGGTCTGGATCTCCTCCTGCAGAAGTCCCTGGCTTGGAGTTGCACCTGTTCTGGTGGAGATCGCTGACTCTGGATCTGGTTGCTGACTCAGTCCTGATCCGCCAGTGTTCTGGGACTGGGTTGGCTCCCAGGATTGGATTTGCTCCTGGCTTCTGCTCCCGGTGGAGCTTGTTTCCTCAGGCCCTCTCTCTCTCTCTCTCATAGTTTTCTTAAGCGATTTCTTTCTTAACAAGTCTCTTGATAAAACTCAATAATTTTCATTTGTTTATATTTTAGATGACTTTTTTTTTAATTCTTTTAGGATTTTGAATTTCTGAAGCCCTCTCCAGTGTTAGCGCATCCATGATGTCGGGTGTGCAATCAAAAGCAGCCAGGCTTCAAAAGGAGCACAAGGAAAAGTTGTTAGCAGACACGGAGAGGGAAATGGCTTTCTCAGAGGATTTAAAGTACAACGACGTATCTGCAGCCATGATGAAGAAGTTTAATGCTTTAATGGAAATGCAAGACATGATGTTCGTAGAGATGAGAGAAAGCCTTAAAAATGACCTAAAGAAAATGCTGGTAAAACATACACCACCTAAAGTGAAGAGTTTGGAGGAGAGAGTGCACCAGGAAGGAAATGAGTCCGCCTCAGAATGGCCAAAGCCAGGAGAGAAAGTGGAGGAGGGAAGTTCCGGAACAGACGAGGACACAGAAAACCTCACTGTGAAAAGCGAGGAAAAGAGCAAGCTGAGCAGGAAGCAGGACAAAACACCCAGCAGCAGCCGCGATGTGAAACCATCGCTGGAGAGGATGGGAGAAGCCCAGCATCGTGTAGATGAGAGGTGGAGAGAGAGCAGGGGCCACGTAGACCTTCTAGGAGAGGACCTGGAGAATGGGGAGGACGAACCAGCCAAAGAAACAAGTCATGGGAACAAAGAGAACCTCCTAATAAAAGCCTCCACAGAGGGCCGCGCGCCGGAAGAGGGAGCAGTCCTTAGGCTGGCTGCCGACTTCTCAGCCGCCACGCTGGATGTTAACCAGCGGTGGGGCCGCATCTTCCGCCTTCTGAAGGAGATGGAGCTGGAACCCGAGCTGCAGTGCTCAGTTAAGCTAGCGTTTAAATGCGATGGCGAAGCAAAGACTTTCTCAGACCTTTCCAGCCTCCGGCAGTTTGCCAGCAGAAAGCCTTTTCTGAAAGAATTACTGAAAGATGTACTCCCACAAAACGAAGCAAGAGATGGAAGAAGAAGAAATCAGCTTCAAGAAAGATTGGTAAGCTTACAAGGATGTAGGATTCGAGTATAAGAGTTGGTGTAATTCTTTAGAAAGCATAATGTGAAAATTTTTAATATTAGCACTTTAAGTTGGAAGCAAGAGTACTGTTGCAAGTTTGAGAGATGAGCAGGGAAATTAAAGTCTGTTTGATGGGAGTTCTAGAAGTTGGTAGCAAAACGTTTATGTTAAAATTTAAGGTTAAGCCAGGCGATGGTGGCACACGCTTTTAATCCCAGCACTCGGGCAGAGGCAAGTGGATCTCTGAGCTCAAGGCCAGCCTGGTCTGCAAGAGCTAGTTCCAGGACAGCTAGGACTGTTAAACAGAGAAACCCTGTTTTGGGGGGGGGGGGAGAAAAAAGAAAAAAAATTGAAGTTGAACACCAAGAGTTTTTTTTTAACTTATTAAAAAGGGACAAATGAGTGGGCGCAACCAAAGCTTTAAAGCAGTGGGAATAGCAGTGGAACTATCAGGTGTTAACTGGGTTTAGTTTTCTTTATAAAAAATATTATATGTCAGAGTGTTTGGCCCGTCTGGACATCTGTGCATCAGGTGCCTGTCTTGCCTGGTACCCTCAGAGGCCAGAAGAAAGCATCAGGTGGAGATCCCCATGGAGTAATCCCATGCCGGTGTTGGGCACTGAACTTGGGTCCTCGGTGAGAGCTCTTAACAGATCAGCCATCTCTTGCGCCCTTGTGCTTGCTGTCTTTTATCCTATCATTGTTGTCTACCTCAGGCTGGCCTCACACCGTGAGAGGCTGGAATTGTAGGTTTGCCGTTGGTCTCCCGTTTTTCTTTTTCCTGGTACATTTTGATTTATTGTAGAGGATATCTATCATATGCATGCATGAACATTCAGGAGATCCCATGGTCAGGTGTCCTTAGCTGTAAGATTTTACGGGTAATCTGGCTGGTGTGTGCCATAGCTCTGTGGTTTTGGTTTGTATCTCCCCATTAGTAAACTTAGTTTTAAGGTAGCTTTTGTGAACATTGTGATTTTATTTTCATCTTGAGTTTTTAAGTGTTTTTATTAATTTTTTTTTTGAGATAGGTTTTCACTGTAGCTGTCAAGCCTGTCCTGTAACTAGCTCAGGCTGGCCTTGAACTCAGAGATATCTGCCTGCCTCTGCCTCCCAAGTGCTGGGGTTAAAGGCGTGCACCACCTCTCGGCTAGTTTTATTTATTTATTTTTTTAAACATTTTTTTACGGTTTATTTAACTTTATCTTATGTGCATTGGTGTGAAGGTGTCAGATCCCCTAGAACTGGATTTTCAGACAGTTGTAAACTGCCATGTGGGTGCTGGGAATTGAACCTGGGTCCTCTGGAAGAGCAGTCAGTGCTCTTAACTGCTGAGCCATCTCTCCAGCCCCTAGTTTTATTTTTTTTTTATGTGTATGATTTGCTTGCATATATGTATGTACACCATGTATGTGTTTAGTGCCTGAGGAAGCCAGAAGAGGTGCCAGGTCCTGGGGTTTTAGATGGTCATGAGCTACCATGTGGATGCTGGGAACAATTGCTCTTAATCTCTGAGCCATGTCTCCAGCCCCTCATATTGAGTTTGTTTGTTGTTTTTTTTTTTTTTTTTTTTTTTTTTTTTTTTTTTTTTTTTTTTTTTTTTTTTTTTTTTTTTTTTTTTTTTTTTTTTTTTTTTTTTTTTTTTTTTTTTTTTTTTTTTTTTTTTTTTTTTTTTTTTTTTTTTTTGGTTTTTTTATTTGGGTTTGTTTTTCGAGAGAGTGTTTCTCTGTAACAGTCCTGGCTGTCCTGGAACTCACTCTGTAGACCAGGCTGGCCTCAAACTCAAAGATTCCCCTGCCTCTGCCTCCCAAGTGCTAGGATTAAAGGCATGCACCACACCACCCAGCCTCATATTGAGATTTTTCTAGCACACCTAGACTTTGTACCACTTTGTGTAAGGTGGGACTCAAACCTCAGTGTCCATTTTCTTCCAGTTGCTTGCTATTTTATTTTTTATTTGTTTTGATAAGGGCTCTCATTTAGCCCACACTGGGATTACAAGCACACCACTATGCCCATGTTTTGGTCACTATTTGGGAATATAGGGCTGGGATATAGCTTAGATGGTAGGGTACATACTTAGCACGCACAAAGGCCTGGGTTCAGTTCCCCAAACCACATAAATCAGGCATGGCTTCCGTGAGTGGTGGGAGTGGCAGCGGAGGCATGAGGACTGCAGTGAATTTGAGACCAGCCTAGACTAGCAGTTGTTGTGATGTTTTACTCTTTTTTTTTTTTGAGGGGCCCACCAGGCAGCTCCCAAATAAATCACACGTAGAGGCTTATTATTACTTATAAGTGCCCAGCTTTAGATTAGCTTATTTCTAGCCCGCTTTCCTTAACTTAAATTACCCCCATTACCTTTTGCCCCTGGGCCTTTCCTTTTTTTACTTCTATATATCTTTTTTTTTCTCCCACCACTATACTAACTTTTACTCCGTGGCTGGCCCTACATCTTCCTCCCCTTGGTCTCTAGTTGTTCCCCCTCTTCCGCCTTTCTCCTTCAATTTATACTCCTCCTGCCAGGCCTGCCTGTCCTTGCTGCTGCCTCGCTACTGGCTGTTCGGCCCTTTATTAGGACCATCAGGTGTTTTAGACAAGCAAAGAATGACAGCTTCACAGAGTTCAACAAATGCAGCATAAACAGAAGTCACACACCTTAAGATAATATTCCCCAACAATTAGTGACCCTACCTCAAAAAACACACAAAAGAAAAGTAACAAAATAAAAAGTTAAACCTGTGGGCTGACGGGATGGTTCAGTGTGTATTAGTGCTTGCCGTGCAAGCTTGAAGACCTGAGTCTCGATACCTGGGGCCCACGTGGTAGAACAGAGACATAACTCCTCCCTGCAAGCTGCCTTTGGACCTCCCTATGAATGCAATGGCGACACCACTGCCTGCACACATACACACTCACAAATCCAGACACTTAAAAAAAATAGGTTAAACTGCTTTTGTGTTAGAGGGAAAGATACGTCACCATTCAGGTGAATCTGAGTTAGCAGGTTTTAATTCTAAAGGGTTCTGCTAAACATGAAGAGCAATCATTAAATGTGCTTAGTCAGTCCATATGCAATGCATTATGTACTAGGGATTCAGAAGGTCAGAGCAGGCATGATGATCTTGTGGAAACTTGTTCTGAATACTGCAGAAGAAGCCATTTGTTAGGATCATTATAGGAAACTGAATCTATTTGGGGACCCATGACTTTGAGAATAGGTGACTGGATGTCGGGGTCTACCACTGTCAGTGGGGTTCTCAAATCATACCATGCAGAAGGTCCTGAGTTTGGTCTTCACCACAGGAAAAAAATACTTAAGTTATTTTACAGGTATTCGTTCTTTGTCATGGCAAATATATTAAATTTAGAAGGTGAAATAGAAGTTTTAATTCATTGAAAAGCGTGACTTAAATAACTTTTTTAAACTTCTAGGGTAAAACTCTAGGAGACACGAAGCGTGAAGCTGGAAGAATAGCAAGTGATAGCTTGAGCTTCCTGTTCATCAAGGAGGTAGATGTTGCTAGTCCAAACGTGAAGACTTCTGAAGAGGAAACGTTGGAACAGAAGGATAAAGAAACCCTCGAGTTGGAGAGGCACGAGGTCTCGAGGCTAGAGGAGGGAGAAGTCCCAGAGACAGAGGGAGAAGAAGAAAGTTCAGAGGGAGAGGCCTCAGATATGGGGGATGAAGAGGATTCAGAGTTGGGGGAGGAGGAGGAAGAGGACTCAGAGTTGGAAGAAGAAGAGGGCTCAGAGTTGGGGGAGGAAGAACAGACCTCGGGAGAGGAGGAAGAGAGAGAAGAGCACTCAGAGATAGCGAAGGAGGAAGAGGCCTCTGTGCTCCATGAAACACGAGGCTCAACCTTCCAGGGCCTTACCGTGGTAAAAGAGCACGGAGTTGAGAAAATCACCAGGAGCGGTGAGGAGATTGGCTTAATTAGTTTGGTCGTAGATTCCGAATCAGAAGAAGGAAATTTGAAGACGACGTTACAGACTAAGACAAAGGAGACTTTCCATGGCCTTAGAGAACTTGCCTTTAGCTACTTGGTTTGGGACTCTAAGGAAAAAAAGCTGGTCAAGTGCCAGGAGGGAGGAGCAGCTGCCATGACTAGTCAGGGGATTGGGACACCCTGCCTAACCTTGTACTTGGCTTCTCCATCAGAATCCCTAGAGGCAGGCAGTGATGGCACTAAAAGCCAGGCACGTACAAGCCTGAGTGTTCCATCACAAGTCACTCCACTTTTAATGAACATGGAGAAAGGGAGATACAAGACCCCACAAATAGAAGAGCTAACAGCCAAAGAAGCAGACTTGATCCATGAAACTGAGGAAAACTTTAGAAGAAGTGTGATCAGTATTATCAGACAGATGCAAAGGGAGGTTGAAAATATTAAAAAACTTTACTTTTTCGATGTCTTAAATATGAAAAGTTCAATGGATGATCTGAATTCCTTAGCATGCATGATTGAAGCAAGAGTGAATGAACAAGAAGACGCAGTGGAAGGACTGACTAAGGAGACCATGCAACTAGCCAAGGAGATCGTGGACAAAGAGAGGCTAAGAGAGAGAGAGGACAGGTTGCGAAGCTCCAACATCCGAGTGATAGGAATCCCAGAAAAAGAAAACCGAGAAAATGGAGCAGAGGACATAATTAAGGAAATAATAGAAGAAAACTTTGCCGAGCTAGAAGATCAGAGTCTCGAGATTATCTGTGCTCACCGAATCCCTAATTCAGTGGATGAGCACAGACTCACACCTAGACACATCTTGGTGAAGTTTTGGAGTGCTGGTGACAAGCAGAAGATCCTAAAAGCTTCTAGAGCAAAAAAAGAAATAACCTACAGGGGTACAAAAATCAGACTGACAGCTGACTTATCACCTGGCACCATCGATGCGAGAAGCCAGTGGTCTGGGATCATAAAAGTTCTGCAGGAAGAAGGCTTTCAACCGAGAATCCTCTATCCTGCCAAGCTGGCATTTGATTTTAAGGGTAAAACCAAGGTCTTTTTTGATATTGAAGAATTTAAGAAGTTTATTTCTGATATACCCTTTTTGAAAGAACTGTTGAACAATATAATTTAGCAGTTTGGAATGTTTTCTGTCCACCAAAGTGTATCGGGAAACTAAGTAAAATTGGACACTGAACCATCACATCTCTGTCCAGAAGGACAGATAGCTGGATTTTTTTCTTTCTTTCAGGATAAGGAGGAAGCAATTCACTACCTGAATGTTGGTTGAGTTGGCATATATAACATTTTTTAAATAGCTCTCTACTCTGGTAAGGAGGCATCTTCCCATGTAAACACACACAGGGAAGAGTCTAGAGACCACAGTGGGATGGGCAGGCTGACTGAATCAACTTTATCATTTGCCATTATGTGAATTTTTATATTAAAACTTGGAGTTCGAATATGTCATTTGTTTATGTAATATTACTACTAATATTTTCATTATGCCTAAGAACTTCTACACTTCCTTGCTTCAAGCTATCTGTTGATGGAGTTTTTCCCTTAAAGGGTGACAGTGTATATAGATAGTCCTTTGTTTGAAATTAACCTGTCATCAGTGGGGAGGTACTGAAGAAACCGGGGAGGAGGCTCTGTTTTACAATGACCTCTAGTCTCAATTATCCTTGAATCTCTTTGTAGGACTACTCTCCTGCCTCAGCCTGCTAAGTGTTGGAATTGTGGACATTTTTGGGGGAAAATTATATGCAGTGAAAATTGTGTCTAATTCTGGGGCAAGTTCAGACAACTGATTGAGGCCTGCCTGCCACCCCTGTGAGGTTGGGAAGTCTACATAAGACAGTGCCAGGCACCCTGGTTTTATTTTTTGCCACACCGGGGATGGGGTGAAGGGCCACTAGCTCGCTAGTTGTGCCCCCACTCAGACCTAATGTAAATGTCAGAGGGAAAATGGACACACTCGTCCTTCTGCTGTGTTGTCTCTTTCTCTTTAAACTGTTTTTTTACATGTATGGATGTTTAGTCTGCACATGTCTTTGTGCACCATGTGCACGCCTGGTGCCCTTGGAAGCCCTGGGACTGGGGTTACAAAAGACTGCAAGCCATCTAGTAGGTGCCGGAACTTGAACCCAGGTCCTTTGAAAGAACAGGGTATACTTAGGACCACTGAGCCATCTCTCCAGCCCTGTGTTGTCTTTTGCTGTGCTGCTTCGTTTTGAGTGACTGCCAGGAAATTACCTCCATGTTTCCTTTTTGATGTACCACCATAACAGATTACCACAAACCTGATGGTTAGTAACAGATTTAGGGACTGGAGAGGATGGCCTAGTGTTTAAGGGTGCTCTTCCAGAGGACCTGGATTTATTCCTAATACCTACATGGCTGTTCACAACCATCTGTTAACTCCAATTCCAGAGGATCTAGGGGTACCAGGCACAAGTATGGTGCATGGATATAAAAATGTAGGCAAAGCACCCATCCATACATGTAATTTCAGTCTTGGCCTACCAATATGATCTGACTGTGAAAACAGGAGAGACGTCCAAACCTACCCCAGTGTCATCCCTGGGGGTTCTGAGTTGCTTCTGGCAACACCGGGTTTGCCAGCCACTCTTTCTGTCCTTAGTGCCTTTTTACCCACAAAAGTCTCCGCAGTGGAAGTGAAGTTGCTTGAATGGGACTGTAGTCTTTAAAAGTTCTTAGCTTTGTAGATGAGGGAAGGGCTGCCTAAGCCAAGTCCTAGAAGAGTGGATCGCACCTGGCTGCTTTGTTGCCCAGGGTAGGCTGTTTGTGAACCAACTTACTGTTAGCCTGTTTTCTCACACACACACACACAAATTAATAAAAGTTACAAAGGTGTGAGCAATACTCAGGTTAGTTTCTGGTTGAAAGTCCACTGACTCTAGGCAACCCACTCTGGCCTTTCTGTGGGGACCAATCACATACGTTGAGTTGAGCCTCCGGAGACCTTTCATCCTTGGGTTTTGGAAAGTGATCCCCAGATCAGAGCAAATGGCAGAGCCGAAGTCTAAGACTAAAGACCTGCAGACTCCACTGTAGGAAATGAGGTTGAGCAGAGGTGGTCTCCAGGTTGTTGGTGATGATCACATGACTCTCACACCATGGAGATGGGCTGGGGCCACAGAGTGGCCTTGGTGACTCTGGCTACTTTGACCATTTGAGATACTCAGCAACCTTCGTCTTTTTTTTTTTTAAATATTTATTGTGTATACAATATTCTGTATGTGTGTATGCCTGCAGGCCAGAAGAGGGCACCAGACCTCACTACAGATGGTTGTGAGGCACCATGTGGTTGCTGGGAATTGAACTCAGTACCTTTGGAAGAGCAGGCAATGTTCTTAACCGCTGAGCCATCTCTCCAGTCCCCCAACCTTCAGGGTCTTATGTGGATGGATGGAAACCTTTCAGTCTGGATTCCTCATGTGTTGCTTTCTTCTAGAGCCATTAATTAGTTGGAAGGCAAGGCCATATTTTCCTGGTCTTGTTTGTATTTCATCTGCGGTGTTACCCATCAAACAATGAGCTGCAAAGGCCAAATGTTTAGTTCAACATGAAGGCTTGCAGATACAGGGAAGACTTGAAATTTTTAGTTTTTAGGGTTTCAGTTGTATGAAAATCTTTATTATCAACCTTCCACTGATAGAAATGAGAACCCAAACATTAATAAGGAGGCAGTGCATGAAACTGCCTCAAGGGTGAGGAAGAGCACCCCACCCCCAGAATTTCAACATGGGTGGGAAGATAGTCTCAAATCCCAGGCCAGAAACAAAACCACAGAATAAAACAAATCCAAGATGGGTGTGGTGGACGCAGAGGAATTAGGTCTTCCATTTGTGGTATGAATTGAAGGCCAACCAGGAGCACATGAGTCCCCTCAGGAAAAAAACCTCCCTATGGAGCCAGGAATCCTGTGGCATGCCACTGCTGCTTTGGTACCCATTTGTGGAGTCAGTTATCTTTCCACTTTACATGGGTTCAGGGGCTCGCACAGCAAACACCAGACCCCTGAGCCATCTCACCAAGTCCCAGGGAGGCTTTTGATGAATGGCATTTGTTGCACCTGCCATCCTGAAGAGATTTTTTGTTTTTTGAGACAGGGTCTCCCTGTAGTTTTGGAGCCTGTCCTGGAACTAGCTCTTATAGACCGGTCTGGCCTCGAACTCACAGAGATCCGCCTGCCTCTGCCTCCCAAGTGCTGGCATTAAAGGCGTGCACCACCACCGCCTGGCAAGAATATATTTTTAAAAGTTGTAATTAGCCACGGATTCTAATAGTAGGTAATGTGTATTTACTAAGGAAAACGTCTGTGAACAAAATGTGTTAAGCTATTTCTAAAACTTCACGTGCAACATCAGACACTCCTAAAACACTTTGTCAGTACATATATATATATATATATGTACTTATTTGAACATATATATATACACACACATGATTTGAGTCTTTGGGAGTGAAGTTGCTCTCAATGTATCTTAAGATAAAGTTAAAAAATAGATGCCTTAAGATATTTAATGAGTGAGATTAGAAGCTGGTTTATGAGGTGTGTTGTACAAATTCACAGCTCAAAATAAAAACCAGAGGTCAAATGAAATCTTGAAGATGGACGCTATAAAGTAATCCCACACTAGCTGAGTATTGAGTATACTAAAGGTTTATTTAGAGGTAGACTCAGATCACAGTCCTCTGCACAAATGGGGAGCAAGAACCGAATCCAGCAGCCGGGAGAGAGCCCTCACAAGCTTTATGATTGCATTTATAGTATAAGAGATCACACCCAAGTGGGCTGGTATCTTAAAGGCTATTGGATGAAGGACTTCCCACAGCAAGGTCTCAAGGCATGTGTTTTTATTATAAATTTGGTTCATAATCTTGTTTGTGAAATTCTACAGGGAAGTACAAGTTCCCAGATGAGGAAAGCAATGTTAAATTCCAGTGTCTGCATTCTGACATTAACATGGTTCAGTGCTAGTTATGTTCTTATTTGAAATCCCTTTCACTGTTATGCCCAAATCTGCAATGTCCCCTAAAAGCCAACAAGGAGACTGAGTCCCATATGTAAAAGCAAAGAGCCTTTATTTTATGCAAGTTTGCAAACTCGGTCTCTCTGCATGTCCAACGTATTGGAATAAAAGGAGAGCCCCGAGCTCAGTTAGAGTTGGGTGTCAGGAATCATGCTCCTCAGCCCAGAACCTGGACCAGGCAGTCTTGTCAATCTTCCCGTCTTGTATGTGTGCTAGATGTACGCCATGACAACACAATCTCTCTGATCCCCTGCAAAGCGCTTTCTACTCTCTACTCCACCCGTCTGTCAGCACAAATGACTGTTGCTTGGAGTTCCCCAGATCACCTGTCCCATCTAGTATCAGAGGGCCTAGAGAGGTCATTTGGGTCACAATGATGTTAAGGACACTGGGGTCTGCAGAGACAGCCACTGGGGCCAGTAGCGCCTCATGCTTGTGCAAGAGTTCATCACTCTTGTCCAGTTCCTGGACACTCTTCTGGGTTGGGCGTTCGTAGTTGACAGGGTGCCCACCTTCCTCGCTCTTAGCAGCTATCTGCACCAATGGCTCCAGGGGCTCCTGTTTTGCGTTGTTCACACCTAGCCTGGGATACCAGATGCTTGACCACTATGCTTGTACTTCCTCTCCTTTGTCAAAATTCTTGGCTCTCAGCTAGAAGAAATATAAGCCATAATTCAGGGTGAGGGACTCCTTTTTTTCTTTCCATATCTTAATTTTCTCAATCTTTCTATCCTGCCTCACTTTCCCCATTTGAGACTTTGAGCTTAGGGGTTAATGGTGGCTGAAGTTTCATTTTCTTCTTTTAGGATTTAAATTAAGGTTTGTTTTCTTTTTTTGATGTGTATGTGTGTCAGTGCCCTGAGATGTCAGAAGAGGGTGTTGGATCCCCTGGTGTTGGTGATGCACCCACCTGATGTGGGTGCTGGGAGGTGAACTTGAGTCTTCTGCAACAACAGCAAGAACTCTTAATCCTCCTTCAGGCCATCCCTCCAGGCCTGAAGCTTCATTTTCTGACTCTTCATGGTGAACAAGAACGTAGACCCTGCCTGTCCAAGAATCGATGTCCAATTTCAGGCAGCTTGAAAGCTCACGTGCTGATGAAATCCACCTGTTTTTCACCAAGAATTGTGAATATTTCAACAAAGCACTTATGCAATTATAACAGAAAGCAGATTTACATTGAACTACGGAGGAAGCTACAGCAATAAAGCCAAAAACACAAATATAGCCTTATTCATGATCTTGTTTTGCTGGGATTAGTACTTGCACACAGCATGATATGGTCCTGGCTGTGCTGAATGCTTCCTGCCTCCCAGAGACCCAGTCTTTGCAGGGATTTGTCCCCTGAAAACAACGGCGGTTCTGGCAGTGGGAAGCAGTGTGATGATATACAAGCAGTAAAACTCTTCTCATCCTCTCCATATTAAAACACACAATTAAGCTGTGTCTGAGCACATACGGGCCCTCCCAAAATCTGTTGTTGGAAATGTCTTTAGTCTTAACTAATGGCTGAGAAATTACCACCAAGGCAACCTAATGCAACACTCACAAGTTCTCAAGACAAGAGCTTGCAGGTCACTCAGGATGAGGGAGTTGAGTTGGATTGAGCGCCACTCTCTCCTTCACCCAGACATGCCGCTGTCAACCAGAGCCCCACTTACCTCTCCGCCCCAACTTCAGAGGTGGAGGCCTCTGTGTTCAGAGCAGAGCCCAGGCATACCAGCAGCAGGAAATGTAGAACTTTTGGGGGATACTGTGACTTGTTCCCGCCCCCTCTAATGTTAAATTTGGGCCATAGAAGAGAAGGACCAGCTCTTTCTGGAGCCTTCTTCCCAGCAGCACTTGCACTCTGCCCCTGGCATTCCCTGCTGGGAGTGTGGTATGAGGCGCTTTCCCCCTGCATTGTCCATCTCTTGCTTTTCTTTTCCTACACAGTGATTTCTCCAGCTCAGCGCAGCTTTGTCTCAGCTTCCCCCCGGCTCTCCTTTCCCAGGGTTGCAGTCCTCTTCTACACAGAACCCTCAGGGCTCCTAGGAACCCTTCCAAACCATTGACTTCCACACCTTATCTGCCTAGCTCTCCCATAGATACAGTGCGTGCCGACTTTGTTGTTAAATTCCAGCTCAATGACCAAACCATTTTAAAATAAAAATCTAGGGGCTGGAGAGATGGCTCAGAGGTTAAGAGCACTGGCTGCTCTTCCAGAGGTCCTGAGTTCAATTCCCAGCAACCACATGGTGGCTCACAACCATCTGTAATGAGATCTGGTACCCTCTTCTGGCCTGTAGGCACACATGCAGACAGAACACTGTAAACAAAATGAATAAATTAATTAAAAAAAATCTAAATATCACTTAGTATAAATAATTTGCATATCAGTATTTATTTGATCTGGGTACTTTTCTAAGAACCAGGGACTGACAAGAAATAAAAATTTAAATTGACCATTATTATTATATTTTAGTTTTTTGAGACAGGGTCTCACTGTGTAGTCCTGGCTGTCCTAGAACTCCTGTAGAAAGCAAGTTGGCCTCAAACTCACAGAGCTCCTGTGTCTGCCTCCCAAGTGCTGGGATTAAGTGTGCACCACCATGCCCAGTTTATTTTTTTTTCTTTTGTGCTCTAGAAAGGTTTAGATAATATGACCACCTCCTAAAAGCTAGAAAGTTTAGGTGCCCTTGGTAGGGCACACTTGTAATCCCAATTGGCAAATGGAGTGGAGGCAGGAGGATCAAGAGTTCAAGACTGGCCGTTCCCAGCTATGTTAAGTTCAAGACCAGGCCAACTTGATGCTTCAGAAGAGCAATAACAAAAACAAATAAAATATCTAAAAAATAAAAAATAATAACAAAATATCTAAAAAGTAAAAAGCTTTAGATTGGATGCTATTTATTATGTGATGTTAAGTTCTTTGGACTCTTTTGTGGGGCCCACCACCTAGCTCCCAAATAAATCACACAGAGGCTTATTCTTAGTTATGAATGCCCAGCCTTAGCTTCGTTTGTTTCTTGCCAGCTTTTCTCAAATTATCCAGACTACTCTTTGCCTCTGGGCTTTTATCTTTATTTCTGTATACCTTTCTTTACTTCTTCCTCTGAGGCTTGCTGTGTAGCTGGGTGGCTAGCCCCCGATGTCCTCCTCTCCTCTTGCTGTGCTTGCCCTCTCCCAGACTTCTCCTTCTATTTATTCTCTCTGTCTGCCAGTCCTGCCTATCTCTGTTCCTGCCTCGCTATTGGCCATTCATCTCCTTATTAGGACCATCAGGTGTTTTAAACAGGCACAGTAACACAGCTTCACAGAGTTAAACAAATGTAGCATAAACAAAAGCAACACACCTTAAAATAATATTCCCCAAAAGGACTCAATCAATGACATGCTGACGGGGGCGGGGGCACACTGGCTCTGCTCCCTTCATTGGCAGCAAGTACCAAGTTCTGTAAGCTGAGTCCAAGCCCATTGTGCTGGAAGCCCTTCCTAACCTCTCATAACCAACTTATGGGTAGTGGGCTCTTTCCACTTGAATGCCACGCAGCTGGGCTCTTTGTGTTCTAGTTGCCTGCTGGCTCCCCTTGGGCCCCAGTGTGCTACATGCATTGCCAATCCTGCCTGACCTCTCTAGTGCACTAGAGAATCCATCCCCTCCACAGCGAGGCTCTCTGCAGGCTGGGAAAGGTTACCTGTGCCCTCATCTGTGACTTCCTCTCCTGGCAAAGGAATTCAACAGACACTCATCTGACAGACACCACTTTCTTCCTTCCCAAGTTGAAATCGGTGCTAAACAAGAGGTGATCAGAGAAGCAGGCAGGATCAAGGGTCAAGGCATTGCTCAATAGAACTGAGCACTCCTGCAACACCGTTGGCATTTAGACTCCCCTCTTTCACCACAGAGAAATCAAATTAGGAGTATAGATGAAAGACCCGGATGAACCCAGACCCCTCTAGCAGGAAGAGGAGAGCCAAAAAAATCTAGGTTAGCCAGGTCAGTGACCCTCTTTCAGGGACTAGCTGAAGATAAAGTTAGATTATAATCTTGAGAATAAACAGGGAGTTACCCCCTTGTGATGATCACCGGTATTTTCGGAATTTTCCAATGACGTCCTCCCCACCCCCTTTGTATTACTGGGTTGTGGTTTCTTCCCTTAAAAACACCTTCTCCCAGCTACTTGGGGTCGAACTCCTCCCCTGCGTGGGCTATGAGTCTCAGCCCCAGAGCTCTGGTACAATAAACCTCGTGTGGTCTCTCGTGAGTTCCTGGGGGATCGTGTTATCCTGAGACTTGAGACTATCCCCAATCCAGAGGTCTTTCATAGAGGATTTTCATTTTTAGAAATCTGATTTTTAAAGTGCTTGTCTAGGACATGGTAGCTTGTCCTTGTCAAATACCAGCTTGACTCAGAGTGTTTCCTGCGACTCTCTTCTGCCGCCTCAGCAATCTGCTAGTCTGGGGTTAATCCTAACAAGCAACAATGTTTAAGATGCTCAAACCAGTTTTCTGCTGCCTCTGAGGGACTATCACTCTTCCAGGTCTTACTAATGCAGATTTTCAGTGATTTAGGGCCTGCCTCCAGCCTAGCCTCTGAGAGGGACAACTTCCTGGAGGAGATGGCAGATGTTATGAGGGATTGTCACGTAGATGGGAAGAAAAGGAATATATATATATATACACACACACACGTTTGTATGAACACACACACAATACACACACATATATATTTATGTGTATGGATATTTTGCCTGCATGTATGTCTGTATGTATGTATCTGGAGACCAGGAGAGGGCTTAGGATCCCCTGCGACTGGAGTTACAGTGCTCATAACCACTGAGCATCTCTCCAGTCCCAGGTCCTGGGTTCAGTCTCCAGCCATGAAAAACAATCTTCCTTGCCTTGATTTTACAACTTGCTTTGGCGAGGCACAAGCACAGGTGACTCTGCACTAGAATCTCCCTGGTTGGATCATGACAACGCTCGATCTTCAATCAGCCTTGTTCCTGCCGGCATTAGGAAATGTATTCCCTTTCGCTTGCAGCTTACAGGCACATTCTTAGAGAATTGTTTGGTTGCTGGGAGGTTTGATTTCTCTTTAGCTGACCCGCTAGTGCACAGTAAGTGAAAAATACCGGCCAATGCCTTCTTCTGAGTAATAGGTTTAGTCCGTGGTAGCCAGGTACGTGAGAAGCAAAAGCAGGGCCCGTGTGCGTTGTTTCAGAGGCTCGCCACAGGCTTCCTGCAAACAGATGTCTCTCCAAGGTACTAAAAATGTGTCCTACTCGTGAAGATCATGGCTATGCAGCTTGACATGGTGGGTGGCACAGGCCTGTAACCCTAGCAAGTAGCCGGTTGAGGCAGAACTTTGTAGCTAGCCTGGACTTCAGAGGGAGACCCTATCTTGGCTGAACTTTGTAAAGCAAATGTCTGGAAAACGTCCTTGCAGGACAGTCCACAGATCTTAATCTTTAAATTTCCCACTGACCCTGCCCACTCCAAATAGTTTTTAAGTAAATCATTCCTTCCCAGAGAGCTAGTTTATTCTTAGAAATAGTTTATGATTAGAAATAGTTTATGATTAGAAATGAGGTCGTGTCTTTCATTGCTCCTGGGCATGGGTGACCTTTCCCGGTAAATCAGTTTCCTCCCTTGCTAAGGCTGTTAGGAGCTGACACAGTACCACCACTGTGATCTCCAGGGCAGGCTTCTTGCTTCCAGGTGACACAGACTAGGAGGGGCATGAAAATGGTTACTAGGCTCATCAGACGAGACCAGCAAATATTCAGGAACCATGTAGGTATCTGGGAGATGAGAGTTCATTTGACCTAGGCTGTCTCTCCTGGGCCATGTTGGCGGCAAGGCTAGACCAGCATGGGCTATGGAGTGAAATCCTGTTTCAAAAATCAAATCAAAACAAAAGAACAATTTCTCTGACAAAGCCACTAGAAGCTAAGGGAGAGATGAGGCTGCTGAGCTGTTCATGGTCTGTATCCCTGGGGACAGGCTTTCTCTCAGGAAGGACCCATTGCCAGGGAAACGGTGTAGCAGGCTCTGAGGGCCACTGGTGGTCAAGTTCAAAGGCTAAACTTGGTTCTAGAATCAGTGGCTGTTGGGGACTGTGGACCCCCCCCGACCCTGAATTTCCTGAGACCCCTTGACTGCTGGAGTAAACAACTTGTTTTGCAGCTGCTCTGAGTATGAGGCAGGGGAGTGGTTTCTGGTGGGCTTGCAGCTGAGAGTTAGGATATGGCCATTGGTCAAGGAGCTGCCCTGGAACACATAAAGAGGGCATTCTTGATTCAAGGGGGCATTCTTGGCATTCTTGTTTCAAGGATGACCCGTCTCTCTCTCTCCTCTCTCTCTTTCTCCGTGTGTGTGTGTGTTTCAATCTCCAGCCCCTTGCCCGGCTTGCAAACTCTACCAGAGCGCATAGCACATAGAGCAGGCATTGCGCTACAAGTGGCTTCAAAATTTATAGTTTTCTGAAACAGGTACAGCGGCTCACCTCTGATGTCACAGCACTTCAGAGGTAGGGACAGGAGGATGAGGAGTTCAAGGTCTTTTTTGGCTACTTAGTGAGTTTTAGGCCAGCTTCACCTAAGCAGAATTGTCCCCGTCCCTCCCTCAGTAGAGTTTTCTTGAATAAATGGCATATGTATAGGTAGCACCTGCACTATGGGACGTACATGAGCCAGGAACTAAGCTGGAGACTTAAAAACACGCACACAGACAGACGGGGACACGGGTCATCCTTGATACAAGAATGCCAAGAATGCCCACTTTATCGTGCTCAGGGGCAGCTTCTATAGGGCTCTGGCCACGCCCCAGCTCTCAGGATCTTTCAGGTGCAGACATCAGAACCCACTCCCCTGCCATCAGGGTCTCGTGCTCAGAGCAGCTGCAGGCTGCTCAGAGCAGAGGAAAACAAGTTGTTTACAAGAAATTCAGGATCTGGTGGTCCGCAGTCCCCAACATGCATACAGTTACAAAAAATTCATGAGATCTCAAATAGTTCACAATGAAGTCTCTTGCCCACATCCACCGATATGTTGTCCGCCCTCCCCCCATTCTTCCCACCACATCCTTAGAGAGGACACTATTCCAGCTTGGATGTCGTCTTTCCCCTTTCTTTCCACAGTGGGTTACTTTCCAGCAGCTCCGGGAGCTTGCTAGAATGCAGAATCTCAGGCCCAGCCCAGACTCAAAAATAGGGAACTGCATTTTAACGAGACTTCCCGACGATCTATGTGGACATTAGACATCAAGAAGCAACACACTGCATAGCAGTCAGTGAGGGAGATTGTGCCAGTTAAGATGTCCACGGACCCAGGAGTGATGTGCTTGTCTATAGTCCCAGCATTTGAGAGGCAGAGGCAGGAAGAGTGCTGAGTTTGAGGCAAACTAGGACCACATACTGGGGGGGGGGAGGAAAAATTATATTTTTAAAAATGCTCAATAGGTTTTCTGTGGAACTTAAGAACACCCTGCATCTTCCATGGGAAGGCTGCACAGGAATTCCGGAGTGTGTGTTTAGTTAGTGAGGTCACAGTGCTGGAGATCCAACCCAGGGTCCCAAAAGAAAGTTTCTTCCTCCAGCCACTGAGGCAGACATCTGTGCACTGAACAGAGGCCCCTTTCTTCCCAGAAAGGCTGAAACATAGCCATTCTGACATCATAACTGTCCTAGTCTTAAAAACTCTGCCTAAGGGAGGACCATGACCCTGACAGACGGACAAGTGAGACAGTGCCTTAATCTTCAGCCCCTGAAGCAGCTTTGTACCTTAAGCAATGTCCATCTTCTGCAGCCAGGCACCCTGTCCCTAGCCCGGGGCACTAGCAGGGGTCAAGAAGAGATCCGAAGGAGCAGCATGGGAATTTTGTCACAGAGCCAGTCTTAGCCAAGGTTACTATTGCCACAAAGAAACACCATGACCAAAAGCAAGCTGGGAAGGAAAGGGTTTATTTGATTTATACTTTTATATCATAGTCTGTTATTGACAGAAGCCAGGGCGGGAACTCAAACAGGGCAAGACTTGGAGGTACTAGCAGATACAGAGGCCATGGAGGAGCTGCGTACTGGCTTGTTCCTCATGGCTTCCTCAGTCTGCTTTCTTTTTTGTTGTTGTTGTTTGGTTTTTGTTGTTGTTTTGTTTTTCAAGATTAGGGTCTCTCTGTGTAGACTCAGCTGTCCTGGAACTCGCTCTGTAGAGCAGGTTGACCTCGAACTCACAGAGATCCACCTGCCTCTACCTCCCAAGTGCTGGGACCACCACCCAGTTACAGCCTGCTTTTTTACAGAATCAACCCAGGACCACTAGCCCAGGGGTGGCCCTACATACAATGGGCTGGGCTCTCCCCCATTAACTGCTAATTAAGAAAATGCCTTACAGGCTTGCCTATAGCCTTGCCTTATGGAGGCATTTTCTCTATTGAGGTTCGCTTTTCTCAGATGACTCTACTTTGTGTCAAGTTGACATAGAGCTACCAAGCATAGAAAGTGATTGGTGGGTTTGAAATTCTGGATTTGAAGTTTACTAGGCTGTATGGTCCTCGGATGAGTTACTCAGCTCTCTCTGTTTCTGTTTCTTCAAATATAAGCTCAGGGAAACACTGGCACTTATGCCTAAGGTTACTGTGAGAAGTGAATAGTTTTATCTAGAGCCCCCCCCCCTTTGATTTTCATGCAGAGTTTCTCTGTGTAGCCCTGGCTGTCCTGGAACTTGTTTCATAGACAAGACTGGCCTTACACTCACAGAGATCCACTGGTCTCTGCCTCCTGAGTGCTAAGGCCCTTTAAATTCAGGGCTGGGACTTTCTAAGTACAACTATTCCTTGTATCCAAGGGGTCACATCTAGGACATCCTAAGGATACCAGAATCTAGACACCCAAGTCCTTTATATAAAAAAATGGCATCATGTTCTTGCAGGGAGCCATAGGCACGCTTGCATCCTCGCAGTTTGGAGGTAAACAATTCCATATTTGGCAATGCTTCCGGACTGAGCGTCCAGGCGCTTCCCGCATGCGCAATAACCTAAGTGTCCCTAACCAATCCCGAGGACTCTGGTGCCAGCGGGACTTAGCAGCCAATCAAGGCACGAGTTGCGTCACATCTCCCTATATAAGCAGCCGCCATTTAGAGCTCTCCCTCTCTCCCTTCAACCTAGAGGCTCTCTTGCCTCCCGTTTTTCCTCAACCGAGTGCTCTCCAATAAAGCGTGATCCGAGAAGAATCCTGAGTCTGGCTGTTTATTCCGCTGGTTGGGAGTCAGCCAGATGTTCTCATATAACTCACACACTTCTTACACATGCTTTTTAGTTATTAATTTTTGCAGAAGTTTGGAAATCAAACTTCTGATTTTTCTTTCTTTACCCTTACGTGAATCTCTGTTCATGTATGTTTACAGGTGTGCAGGTGTCTGAGAAGACCAGAAGAGGAGACTCCCACTTCTGGTGGCACTTGGCTGGATGCATATGGGTGCCTTGAACTGAACTCAGATCTTCTGCCAGAGCAGGACACGCTGTTAACCTCTGAGCCCTCTCTCCAGCCCTGAGCTTTTGTTTTAGTTTGTTGTTAATAGATTTAAACCTTAGGGTTAAGAGAAGAAAGGCTCAGGGAAAAGGGAGTTGGTGCGTGGCTTCAAGTCAGAGTGATGCCCATGTAGTTTAAACCTGCATTAGATGCTGAGGCCTAATGTAATGAAAATGCTATTGAAATTGTCACACTGTATTGTTTAGGAAGTGACAAGAAGTGTATGTTCAGGACACATGAAAAGCATTCCTACTATCTTTTATTCATAATTGGTTGGATCTATGGACGTAGAACTTACAGATTCAGAAAGTAATTGTTCCATGAATGCGAGCTGCTTTTATTATGATGATGATTTTTAAGATAGGGTCTCACTACTCTGGCTGTCCTGGGCTTCACTGTGTAGACCTGGCTGCCTCAGACTCACAGAGATCCACTTGCCTTTCCTCTGCCACCCAAGTAAAGACCTGCACCACTATACCCAGTGCTAGCTGCTGTTGTTAGAGGCAGGGTCTAGCGAGAACCCCAGCTTGGTAGCTCATGCTGTTACAGGGGCTGCCCACTGCTGCGGGATATTGTTTTAACTGGGCAAAGATGTGCTACATTTGTTTACACTGCAGAATATTACTTTAACTGTGTAAAGGTGTGTTACTATTGTTTATGCTGCATTTGTTTAATCATGAAAAGATGTGTGGCATTTGTTTCACCTTGCCTGCTTAAGGCGTCTCGTTGGTTTAATAAAGAGTTGACCGGCCAATAGGTAGGCAGGAGAAAGGATAGGCAGAGCTGGTGGGCGGAGGGTGATGGAAACATTCTAGAATCAGACTGGTGATGGCCACACAGTGTGGGGTAAATAGGAGAACTCTAGAAAGAAGAGAAAGGGAAGAGAGAAGAAGGAGGAGAGAACCGGGACATGCCCCGGGCAAGAAGCCAGACTGACTTCAGTCAGTTAGACGTAGAGAAGCCCCCAAAGTAAGAGACACAGTGGTGTAGGAGGGACCTTCTGTATTTGGGTTGCTTTTATTGGTTAATAAAGAAACTGCCTTGGCCTTTTGATAGGGCAGGACTTAGATAGACAGGGAAAGAGAACAGGATACTGGGAAGGGGACAGAGTTAGAGAGAGTGGCCCGCCATGAAGCTCCCAGGTCAGAGACGCTGAATCTTTCCCGGTAAGCCACGACTAGTGGCGACACACAGATTATTAGAAATGGGTTAAACAAATATGTGAGAGTTAGCCAATAAGAGGCTAGAGCTAATGGGCCAGGCAGTATTTCAATGAATACAGTTTCTGTGTAATTATTTCGGGTACACACCAGGAGCCGGGCGGGACAGAACAAGGGGCCCTGCGCCCGGAACCAGGCGCTGGAATGCAGCCCGAGCCCCTCATTACTATAACACAGAAGTAAAAAATGTAAAGAAACCCCAGGGCAAAAGGTAGATAAAGAGAAACAGGTTAATTTAAATTAAAGGAGCTAGCCAAGAACCAGCCCAAGCTAGTCTGAGCATTCGAAACTAATAAGTCTCCGTTTCATGATTTGAGATCTGGTTGGTGACTCAAATGAAAAAGCCTGGTGCAGCCCACAGTGTGCATGTGCCAAGTGGCCAGCTGCTTCTAGGACCAAAGGAGTTCCAGTCCCCACATTGCAGATCATAGCCAAGTAATAAGTGGTCCAGCTGGGATTGAGTCACAGACTGTCCCATGGGCACCTGCCCTCCCTGCTTCCTGTCCTGGTACTGTGCACCTACAGGGGATGGGAGAAGAAATACCAGCGGGGAAGTTCCTGTAGTTGAAGGTAGGTATCTACAGGATCTTCCCAAAGGAACACAGGTTGCCCTGGCCTTATCTTGCTTTGCTCTGAACGTCTGCTCCAAGCACATGGCTGATGCATGACCAGGAGCTTTCAAAGCTCTGTATGTTACAACCCAGATACCAGCAGGGCTGGAGCTACTTACTAGATACCAGCTTCAGAGTTCTTAGCAGACAGCCCACTGGCTCTGGTGGTGCCTGGGGTCTGTGTTTTGGGGGTAGGGGCGGGGGAATCCCTGTGATGCAAGCTAGGATGACCGACCTCCCTCCCATCTCCTGTCTACTCCACCAGCATACTTTGCCCGCGTCTGTTCCCCTTCCACCCATCTTGACCTCTCTCTTCATGTAAATGCACCCTCTCCTGGAATCCACTCCCCTCTGGCTTCACCCCCTTCTCACAACCGAGCCACCACCGCTGCAGGAGACTGTGCTCTCTCAAGTTGCTCAAACAATTCAGTGGTCTTGCCCAGATTTCTTCTACCAGCAGTTTACTTGAAGACTGGCTGCCCAGGCATGTACAGCTCATATCCTGGAATCTGATGGGGCGCCGTAGGCTATGCTTTCTGTGTGGCAGCCCCACCATCATTGCGGACCAGGGGCTAGTATCGTAGACATCCATGACACTCAGCTGGGAGACAAGCTTTTCTTTTTTTTTTTTTTTTCTTTCCCCTGGGACTTTCTTTGGCTGTCCTGGAACTCGCTCTGTAGAACAGGGTAGACTCAAACTCGGAGATCTGCCTGCCTCTGCCTCCCCAGTGCTGGAATTAAAGGTGTGCACCACCACACCCTGGTATCAGAACGGCTTTTCTATCCCGATGCCCTTGGATTGTCTTGAGGTCTCAAAGATGTCTATTTCAGGAAGGGTCCCAGTGGACAATGGTTTACGCAATTGAGAAGGCTTTTAGATTATGTCAAATGAGGAACAGGCGGCCCAGAGCAGATGTGACAGAACCCCAGCTCCTTCTGACTCCTGTTCTGTTTGGGGGGCATTAGCCTCATCTTGATGGCTACAGCATCCCAGCCAGAGGGAAAGGGAAGATCCCTTTCCTTTGCCTGAAGTCTGTGCACGTCACTTTACACATATCTCATTACCCACATGTAGTAAAGACGCCATAGCAAACTGTAAGGGAAGCTGGGACGTGGGGTCTCTATCCCTGGTAGTGAGTTACCAAGCAAGGAAGCACAATAGGATGGTCCTGGGGATGACGGTGACATCAATTCTCCTCCTACCCAGTTTGTGACCACATCCTGGTACACCCCATTCCTGGTTCCTTTCCCAGCAGTGCTTAAGTTTAGTTCCACTCTTACTGCTTTATCCCTAGGGGCTCCCAAGTGGCTCCCAACTGACCCCCTTGCTGCTAGCTTCACCTCTGGTTGGCTGCCTTCAGTGTTTAGCGATTCTTCAATGGCTCCCACTACCTATAGCAATGCCTCTCCCTTCCCTGCCAGAACTGAACCCAAGAGCTTCAAACATACAAGTGCTGTCTCCCTCAGCTACATTTCCAGCCGAGCAGTGGGCTTTAAATATTTTTAAATTACATTTACTTATTCATTCGGTGTGTGTTCATGTGGAGGATAACTTGCTGACCAGAGGACCACATGTCCGAGTTGGTTCTCATTTTCTGCCATGTGGTTCTGGGAATCAAACTGAAGTCCTCAGGCTTGGCAGCAAGCACCTTTACCCACTGAGCCCTCAGCAGTAGGATTATAAGAGCGAAATTTAGCACACAGCACACATGCGTGTTTTTTCTGAAAGGAGTTTGGATTCTTTTTTTTTTTTTTGCCAGTAGACGACCAGGGAAGGGGTTTGGATTCTTAAAGCAGCCTGTAAGATAATCCTTTCGAGTTTAGGCTCAAGTCCAAATCTCTAATATCAAAACACAATAAACAAGACCATATGTCTTCCTTGCTCTCAAATCTCCTCTCCCATGGACTGAAACTGAAGTCATCAGAAATCCTGCCGCTGTGGGGCCACAAGGCTTTGCTCGTCCTCAATCCCCGCTGCTTTCGCTAGAGCACACTGTCTCATCCCGTAGGAGAGTTGGAAGTCTCTCCTGTGAGGTTTCCCTGACCCTCTCTGGCTGCGACAGTCTCCACAGCCGTTATTCCCGTTTCCTGGTACAGGGAAGCTTTAAGCTTTAAGGGGTGGATGCCCTTAGGACAAATGGGGCACATTGTCAACCATGAGTAAGTATCTCTCCTAAGACCCAGAGCAGCTGTCACAGATGACTGCTCAAAAATCTGACTCACCTTGCTCCTACATCCAGCTCTGATCCCTTTCTCCTCCTCTAGGCTCCTGCCATCGCCTCCCCGGACTCCGAAACTGTGGGCTAATAAATACCCCCTTTTTCTTCATAAGTGCCAGTCCTTTGGTAGTTTGCCATAGCAAAAAGGAATTAGCTAATTTAGGTCTGGATTGCCAACTCCCAAGAATCAAGAGCAAAGAAATTCTGAGACCAATCGAGAGGCAGCATTTTAATTTATATACAATAAGGACAGGGTCAGAGCTGGGCTATTCGAAGCTTGGTTGTGGCCTGACCGCATCGGCATCCTTTGGGCCTAGTTAGACACATAGACACTCAGGCCTCACTTCAGACCTATTGCATAACAAGATCCCAGGGACTGGATACACATTAACCTTTGCAAAGGCAAGGAGCTAACACTTATTCATGTATGCATTTGCTTTTACATTGTGTTTTGATGTTGAAATAAATCCTCTTAAAGCTTTTTTTTTTTTAAAGCTCATCTGTTACGCCAATCTTTCCATCTCTGAACAGCATCCACACATTGGGACTTTGGGCATGCCTCACAAATCACACTGTGGGAAGAAGTTTGCTGCAGAGTTCCTGAAGCCAGTCTTCCTGGGTTATCATCTGGATTCTGAAACTTCCACAAGCAGTTTCTTATGAAGACCCCCCCCTCCCAGAGGTGGACTGTATGGTCACCTCCATTCTGAAGATGATGGCGTTGTCACCTATGAAGGCTTGGTGACTCACCCAAGGGGTACCAAGCAAATCGGCATTCTAGCCCAAAGGAGAAGTCTCGCTTTTGAGTTTTCAGTGGTTAGATCCCCAACTTTGATACTTTTGCTTTTCTATAAAGATGATTTCTGCATGAGACTTCCAGCGCTTTCATGTGGCGGCCCCAGAGGATATGGAAGCATAGGAAAGAACTGTCCCTGGAAGAGATGCCAGTCCAGAGAGAGTTCTGTCCTGCCCTGGCTGGCTGCTGCTGAAGCCCAGACTGGAATTCTGTGCAGCCAGGAGCCCGGAAGTTCTTAGCCAGTACCTGCCCGTTGCAATGGATGAACAACGCTGACTTCTACAGTGACTTCTTCCCAGCAAGAAGCTGGTCAGCTCATTTGCTTCTTTCATAGGTTGGGAACAGCTGAAACAACTGGACGCCACCAGCATGCTAACCATTGGATTAGATTTTCTGCTTACTTCCACAGACAGAACTGGAGCCGCTGGAGGACTCACAAGAGTCAAACCTCGACATTGACATCTCTGGACTTCCTCCTACCTTGCCTAAGTTTAGATTCCTCTCCCATTCTCTCTAGACATGCATATTCAGTGGGATATATTTGTATATATGCTTGATTCAAAACAAAAAGAGAGTGCACTTTAAGACTCTATGTAAAAAGTATTGCTTGTCTACTGTGCGAGTGTGCCCTTACCCACCTGCTGGCTACACAGGACTGCGAAAACAGTCATGAGGAATTCAAGGCTGAAGATGTTTTGAGTTTCTGGACAATCCCACTCCAGCCTTTCCTCTGCCCCTCACACTCTGCGCTGCAGCCCGTGTCGTTTGGAGGGCTTGGCCTAAGTCAAAAAACTACTAAGCATCCTAATGAGCAGATTCCTGTGACGGGAATGTATTGTGCATATTTTACATAGCTTCTTCATTTGATCGGTGCCCTTTGCCTGTGACCTCGGCCCCCTCTAAGGGCAAGGGAGGAGTTCAGAAAAGGAGCCTTTTGTTCCTGGCTGTTAGTTCTTCTGCAGCTTCTACAGCCCCAGGGACCTGCCCTGCTCCAAGTGGGCCTGCAGAAGCCCTGCGATTTCCACATGAGCAGGTGAATTCAGAACGATGGACAAAGCTGTTCGGCCAGCCTGTAGGGAAGGAAAAAAGAAGGAAGAAGGTCATCCCATCTGCCTCTTGTCCCACTGAGAAGTGTTGAGAGGGATGCCACAAACATCAGGTGACCCAGGAGGGGTGTGACTCAAATGGCATGCGGACCGTGAGAAATAGGGTCATGAGACTTGAGGACCCTTCCACAGGAGCCGTCCTCGGGCCTGGGGAGCCTGTGCCTGCGGGAACAGAAGAGGAGTTGCCAGACCCTCAGCACTAAAGAAAACTGGAAAATACAGGAAAGAAAATATCCTTTTCTATCCTAATTCACAGATCTAAGTGAACATTAGCATTTTGGTGTTTCCTTTATCTTTTCTCCTGTGCTAAAGCAGAGAAAGGGAAGCAGGCATCGGTCTTGAATGCCCTTTTATTGTAACTGTGGTGCTAGATGGTTTCCCACTGTTAATCTTCATAACTCAACTGTCTTACTCTGTTTTAACAGCCAATAATATACTAGCAATTTCCCACTTATCAGAAGCTTGTTTGTTTCTATGTGCCCACAAGTCATACACTCACTGAAAAGGCCTTTTCTCGTGTGTGTGTGTGTGTGTGTGTGTGTGTGGTCAGCATGTTCGTCTGTACATGTGCACATGTATGCATGGCCATGTGGACGCCACAGCTCAGCACCGGGTGTTGTTCCTCAGGTGCTGCCTACCTTGCTCGTTTTGAGATAGTCTCTCAATGGCCTGGACCTGACCAGATAGGGAAGGCTAGCTGGCCAGTGAGCCTCATTACTAGCATGTGCTACAATGCCCAGATGTTTTTTACAGCTGTGGGTTCTGGGGATTGAACCCGGGTCTTCACGATTACATTGCAAGCTCTTTATGGACTGAGCTATATCTCCCAGCACCCTCCCATCGTTAACTGTTTCCCTAGGAGCAGATGTGAGCTCAGGACACTTGTACGGGTTGATAATTCCTGACTTGAAGTCGCTGCAACACTTTCTCTACCGCATGGGCCTATGGCGCTTTCCTGAGGCAGGGCTGCTACTGGCTGTACAGACACGGAGGGAAAGCCCACAGGCCTGGGTGTT
Organism: Ondatra zibethicus; assembly: GCA_004026605.1. Taxonomy (NCBI): domain Eukaryota; kingdom Metazoa; phylum Chordata; class Mammalia; order Rodentia; family Cricetidae; genus Ondatra; species Ondatra zibethicus. Next base: position 48,436 of record PVIU01015212.1, read on the forward strand.
GGAGGGTGAGCTCCACCAGAGCAGCCTGTCTCTTATGAGTGAACACAGCCCTACAGTCAGAATTCTGAAAGCTAAATGGCTTTGAAAACCACACTTAATCTTGGTGACTGACTTAGAGGTGACAGTCTGAGGCTGCTCTGATACTTAGTATCCATTTTACTCTCACTGTAACTGTATCAACTTCCTGAAATGTGACACATCTTTCGGAGGAGCAGGTGTGGCCCATATCAACATGTCGAGCTCTTTGGGCTTCCCCCTTTGCAGCAGGATGGAACCCAGCTGCCACTGAGGCGCCACAACCATTTGTAGCAGAGAAAGAACTGAGAGTGGCGGGTGGGGGGTTTCCAAGGGAGGAATACATTGTTGTTGTTTTGAGGTAGGGTCTCCTATAACCCACATTGGCCAGGAACCAGGTGAGGATGGCCCTGGCCTCCTGTTCCTTCTGCTTCCACCTCTCGAGTGCTAAGAGTACAGGCCTGGATGCTGTCACCCAATTCAGTGTGTGGGGGCTCAAACACAGGGGCCTCTGACATGTGAGGTCAGTTCTCTATCAACGGAGCTACGCCTACCCCCTCCTTTTTGCTTTCATTCTTAAGTGTGTGTGTGGGGGGGTTATGTGCATGTGAGTGTGTGTGGGGTTATGTGTCTGTGTGTGTGTGGGTTATGTGTGTGTATGGGCAGG